>DF240964.1:4326-55518 GCA_000507305.1 Breviolum minutum Mf 1.05b.01 | reverse complement strand
GGAGCGCCAAAACGAGCATGTTGTGCGAGACTTCCTCCACTTTTCATACTTTGAAGGTAAGCATTGTGTCGCAGTGCGAATGTACCGCCCAATGGAGAGAAATTAACGAGTTGGCGACGACGAGGCGACGACGAGGCGACGACGAGGCGACGACGACAGAGCAAAACAACGCGAACACAGGTCCAACCCCAGACCCCAACTATAAACGGGAACCCTTCGCTACGCATTCGGGAAAAAAAATGGTCTCTCCACTTTCAGAATCATCTTGCTCATCCTCCTACAATCATGGTTCACTGCAACTTTGGGTAGGTGAACTTATATAACCAATTCACGGGTGAGTTTTAGGTCTTTTTTCCCGAACTCACCTGCAAATCACCACATCCAAAAGTCCCTTTTGCCTGCCGCTCAGTGGTGGTTTTGGCGCCTGGCTGGTGGGATATCATGAATTTCATGGGGTTCAGGGACCTGTCATCTGACTCAGAGAAGCCACCTTCATTGGGCACCACCGCATCTTCCTGGTCGCGTTGCCAGGTGCATCCCATCTCAATCCAGTGTGGTAAAGCCATGTCGAATGAACATGTTCAAAATCCGAAACACCCTTCTGCCTATGATGTGTCATCGATAGTTTGGAATAAGACTCGTTTCTCTCATTGGAGGTGCCCCTTTGCAACAGCAACAACAACACTCCACTTCATCCACCATGATGCAACTGGGATGGACCTCATCAGCATCATCCCAATCCTCTAAGAAGACGATTTCCTTCCTCAAGACCAGCCAATTTTTTGTCCACCAAATTCCCGACTTCCAGCCCCCTACAAAACGACTAACGGACTTGAAAAGGGTCAAGGCTATACCCAATGACATTCAACTCCCTGGAAGCCATGATGGCACGGTGGCCAGCTCAACTTCTGCAATAAATTCAAGGGGCACTGAAAAAAAAACAAAACCTGGAGGACTGAGAACTGCAAAATGGATTGTAGAAATGCACCGAAAAAAGGGTGCGGTCAAATGCAGCACAAGTGGCAAAGTTAAGCTCCCTGTTTGGTCCACATCCAAGGCATTGAAGAGAGACCTAGGCTGAGAGCGGATGCATGCTTCAACTCATTCTGGTCCGGTCCAAGCGTGTAGATTTCCAGTTTTTGCCTTAGCACTATGTATATGTATATATATACATGCATCTACCTCCACCGGCACCTGCGACTTCTATTGAGATAGTCTACGTTGTCATCTTTATCCACTCACCTAAATACAACTAGACTCAGACATTCAAGCAAAGCCAATAACTGGACCTAATCGAGCCATCGTAGCCGTAGACATTGCAAGCATAGCGGAATTCCTGGCAAGGACGGCGCCCAAATGATTCTTACAAATTTGACATCAAGGCTCCTAAGCTGGGTAAATTGGATCATGGTTTACCTCAATTGATGCCATTTCGTTGCTTCCCGTACCCTGAACTATGTACCTCAGCTATCCACCTGTGAAAACAACTACTGGAATTCTGCACGGTGTTTGTCGTCAAGAAAGCCCCTGCACCCGTCAATTCACTTCTTCAAAGAAAACGTGTGAAAAAAACACTCGTACTCTGAGTCGCCCAGTTCCAATTCTAAGTTAGCGGAGTTGAGCCTGCCAGGACAAACTGCCAGAGCAATCATCGTCGAAGACGGTGAACAAGGATCCTTGGGGTCTTCATGGTGGCATGTGTTCCCTGTCAATGGAAAGAAACACAAAGAAAAATGCAACAGCCCAAACCTTTTTGTTTTGGATGATTTGGATTGGATGGTGTGGAAAATTGAGAGGCTTTATTGGTCGCTTCTATCATCGCACCTGGACTCACAAACGATCCCCAATCAGGAATAAACTCTCTAAGGCTCCAAGGGTATAATTCAAACTGACAAACATTTGCTCTTCAATTGGGGCAACCTCTGCACTTTGCCATTTAAATCACTAATCCTGGGCCTCTTTGATGACATGTCCAGCAGCTTGCAAGTAGGGCAGATGCATCAAGATCCGAATGCTGGAGCATGTGTGGTCGAGCCATCGAATCCCACAATCATTTGGCCAAAGGAACGAATGGAGCCAAACTCCACCAAAGCCCACTTCCTGTCATAGCTTTGGCTAGCAAAGATTCATCAGAAATCATGTGCCAAGTCTCATGGTGAAGTACCAAAACCCAAACCGATGCTGGATACTCAGCAATTTCAATTCGATCAATCTGACATGGACGGCATGGTGCATCAACTTCTCCCTGCCTGAAGTTCGAAAGGATCATTGCGGATGCTTCATCAATCTCCTTCCGTTGGTCATGGGCATATGGTTTTCTAGCTGATAATAGCATCAAAGAAGGTTTCAGAAAAAAGGTTTATAGAGTTGAACCTCGCTGATTGACTTGTAGTGATCTTGAGCCACAAATTTGCTTGACCCCCAGAGTCCTTCAAGGAGATATAGCCAGACCTACATGCTTTTGTGTGAATTTGATTGAGGAAAACCATTCCACAGCAGGCTAAAACCATCTAAAACCTATTCCACAATGAGCTCATGGTAGTTGATTGTCGGTCATGTTTTTGTTTCCCCTGCTTCCAGGTCAAGATGGAAATGTCAAAACCTGATAGCTTCTCAGCGTCCTTCAAATAAGGCAGGGTTGAAAATCGAATAGAGTGGGCTTGGGCCAACAACTGGAAAACCAAGAAGGGGAGAATGCCAACAGATCGCCAGGGACCCCCCAAAGGGCACGCTTGTTGGAGGGCGAGATCTGCGCAAATAGATTCAAATGGATGCGCCATCATCAGTGTACAAGTGTAGACACGACTCATTCATATACAGCAGTGAAGACGAAAATGGGCCACAACCATCAAATTTGGGATCTTTCTGCGTGCGCGCACAAAAATGAGGTACAGTAAACTTAAACGAAACACATCGACCCTTGCAAAAACTATCGCCCTCGTCATCCAAACATCCTTCCTGTCGTTCCGTTTGAGCTTGGGCACAAATCATCATCAAAGGCCCGCCAGGCTCCTGCCACATCGCCTGAGGTTCACCCCAACCCGACCCAACGGAAGGCGAGAAACGTGAAACCTTCGTCTACTGCGTGGATCGGATGGAACCTAAGACCCTTTTCGTGAAATCTGAGAAATCTCATGCATTGCATCTGTAGGAAGATGGCAGTCCGGGCCTGTGTAGCCCAAAACCTGACAGCAGTCACTAAACTCGTACCAGTTGCATCCTTGGCTGCAGAGGAATTACATGGAGAATGGTGTCGCTTCATAGATTTGGAAGGTATATAATTGCGCTGGGAATTTTTCAATCTATCGTATTACAAGACTACTCTGATGCAAAACAAGACACCTATGTAAAGCTGCAAAGCTCTCATTACTCATTCCCCTCCATGCCATTCGCCAAGTATCGGTTCGTGGCATCTTTGTCCAGAAGGCGACGCCTCAAGTCTTGACGTGACAAATCCATGGGGCCTGGGCTTCCAGGAAGCTTCCATGTACTCAGCACTTGAGATCTGGACCAGGCTTTCATGTACTGACCTGTCCTCACCAAGATCAGGCGTCGAATCTCATTCTTTGCCTTGCAAGAGGCGCTTGAAGAACCGTACATGCTCCATTTGCTCGGTCGAGTCATTACGACTCATACTACCACGCATCTGATGCTCATGAACGGGAGTCTCACATAGAGAATCACCATAGCAAACAGAACCCGCAAGTGACAACTCTGAGCATTTAGTATGGAAGTAAGTGGATGTTTCAATTCTCTTGTTACTGCAATAGGAATTCTGTCCAAAAGCTACGAAATTTGCTTTCTCCTTTTCACCCTGATCCTTCTGTATATTGATACTCAGCAAGGGCCCTGCCTTGTAGTTCGGTGGTACCACCAGAAAAGGCAAAGGGTTCCAATTCTCCAGGAACAACACATCTTCAATGACCTGAGCATTGAAGTGTGACAATTCCAGGTAAAATGACTGATACCTTGTCATGACTTCAATCTCTGATTTTGCACCCAGCGACGATCTTGCCGTCACCATCCTTGTCAAAATGGCTGAAGAGCCTTGGTTCATGAGCCAATCGACAAAAATGGTCAACTTCCCACCCTCCATTCCTGACTTTCCCTTCCCCAAGTCCATTTGAAAACATCTGCAAGTCCAAAATTTTCTTCAGAATAATTTTTGTTTTGAAGATTTAATCAAGCCAACAAATCCAAGTTGCTGCTTGCTGGGTTTCGTGAACTCAAACTTCGTCATGGCCGCTGAAAACTCGGCACTGGTGATGAAGCGGGTCGAATCTGAATCGATCGCCTTGCAAAACAGCAGCAAGGCCCTGAGTTGAAGCTCCCGACTGTACAAGCTATTCGCGGCGATGCGTCTATACATTCTTTTCAACCAATAGCAGACAGTCACGGAACTTTGTCGCGCCCAAGAAAAATGAGTCTTTCCGATTTGGGGTGCATCTCATCAAGCTGATGATGTTTGTTGTTTCCTTGTCTTGGACATGAGGGCAGGTGGATAAGTTGATGATGATAAGTACAAGACTCATCATTTCACCATCATCTCTGAAGTCGAAAGCTGGCCACATTGTGATTTGACGCATGACCCTTCAGTCTAAAAGTCTCCGCCACGTCACTAGCCCCAACAATTTTATCAACTCAGGGTACCCGCTGACCTCAAATGCTGCTCGAACACCGCCAAAACGTTGGGTCACCCAGACCTGCTGACAAAAGCACTTTTTCCCATTTTTCCCAACATTTTGAGTGACAAAAATCATACAATACATCCCTGACCGTTCGATTCAGCTCGAAATTCTTTCAATGGTCACCTTGAACTGCGCGAGAATCTCTGCATTTCTAGGGTCCAACTCGTCGATCGACGCTTGACCTCGGGTGAGATTGAGCTGGAGAGATGTTGTTTCCCCCTCCGACAGGTTTCCTCGAAATAAATTCATAGATTTCATGGTGCAAATGTACAAAAACTTCATCTGAAAATTGGACGGAGATGAGTGACGACTGTAAAGTCATAATATCCGCTTTGACCCAAACACAACATCAACTGAGCATCCGCACCACTGTCATCTTTGTCCAAGGCTTTCCAAAGCTCCTTGGACTCCTTTGCAAAGCCCAAGCGCGCAGCTGCCTGTAGTGGCTGACGTGTTTGGGTCTATCGTATGATTAAACCAACACTTTTTTATGGACCAAGAAAAGAAGACTCATATCATACGATGAGTTTCCAAAAAAAACACGGCCAAAACGTCCCTTCCGAGCCTTGAGGAAATGAAGCTTTGACAACACCTCAGGTCAACAGTGGTATCCTTTGGCCATTGTAACTCTGCAAGCATCAACTGAGAACCATAAAAGTAAAGTGTTTTCATTGTCCATCACATCCACCCATCCAACACATCTCAGAAATCCAGTCCGAGACACCATGGAGTCGGTCTGGGACAAGGCTTGACGCCAGGCACGGATTAGATTTCCATATCTTTTCTGAAGGAAAGCCTGGCAGCTGCAAAAAAACTTTGGAAAAAGTCTCACCTTTGGGGAGAAATCCATCAAAACCTCAACATCTTGTCCCTCAACATACCGCCTGAAAAATTAGAAGTGGACGGCGTTCTCATTTCCTATTTTTGGAGGGGGGTAACCTGCCCGGTAAATCGCCTAGACCTAGATTAGGCCTAGTGTTTCCAGAGGAGCCTTGAACTTGGCAAAGTGCCGGTGCTTCAGTTGTGGCGACGCTCCTGTCACAAGGAAACGGACAGGTGGATGGGTGGGTGACGTGAAATGATGTGCGAAGTCCCAAAAAGACCCTGAAATGATCGGAAACAACAAGTCGAAGTGGTGGTAGTCAGCTCACCGAAGTTCATCAACACTACGTATCACTGATGTGGAAAACTATCAACTCAACTTGTCGAGAAATGTTTCCGAGACTCGAATGCTTGTCCCAGATTTTTTCCGGTGAAGCAGACCCGTCCTTGGCGGCTTCGGAGGGCCTGGGGACGGTGGATTTTGTGGTGCTTAAGAAATGGCCCGATGCCTCCAGCAGAGTTCTTCTTAAAATGAACAACCAAAAAAAATTGCAAAAAGGATTCACCTGCCACTTGATCTATATCACATCCTGGCGGTGAAAAATGCCTCAGTATTTCATAGTATTTCTATGGTTGAGATCAAATGGGATCCAAGTTCAGCAAATAATTATCGATGCCAAAAACTTCGAAAACATTGGTCCCTCCGTCCCGCCTGCCACTTTCGCGACCGTGCTTTGGCCTCTTGCTTCTTTTGCCGCCGGGTCAGCTCAATGCTCATCCAACCTCGAGGAAAACAACAGCGAAGATTCGAAGATCAACCTGGTGCCTCAGGGCTTTCCTTCTGTGAGAATCTTGAAGCCAGAATCCCTGTGAATGAAATTGAACTGAAATTGATATGAGGCATCAGCTGTCAAATAATCAATCTCAACAGATCTCACTGATTTCCCAGATTTCAACTGAAAGGCCAAGCTGCGCATATTGTCAATTTTCAGAGCATTCTCCCGTTGGTCATGCATCGCATCAAAAATCTGGGCGGGAAACAAACTCACTGGATAGGGCTCTGGTAGGGTGGAAAGGGGGGTCAGGGGTCAAGCTATTGATGCTTACTTTGTACAGGGACCATCGGCAATGTGATAGATTCTTGCAGTTGCGTTGACTTCTTCAAGAATCACTGATGTTGCAATCACCATAGTGTAGAAAGTCCCCCATCACTTGCACTAGCAGCTACCACTCGCAGCCGTTGCTCACAAAGTCGACGCATCGAGCATCTGGCCCAGTTCAAATCTGCTACGCCCCAGTTCCAGCCACATTTGCGCATGCCCAAACCTCGGATCGACACATCCACGTGACAGGGCTTCTCCAATTCCTTATCCAAAGATATCTAAGGCGATAACTCCACTTTGGTTACAACTGGAGATCTCTGAGGCGATGACAAAAATCTTCTCTTGAAAGGCGATCCTCACACAGGATGAACACAAAATGCCCCCTACCCTACCACCATGTTCATGTTCTTGTTTCAACAACAATTGTCGCACAAAATCTCACCATTTTCGCTCGACAGGGCAGAACCAGGGCCTTCGGCTCACGGTGTTTGATGCCCTCGGCTGCGTCTGCCACACGCCTCAGGCCCACAGGCAGGTCGGACATCCACCGCAAATCATCGCCCGAGGCCTTCACGAAATACATGACGAACCTTTAAGACCAATGCTAGATACAAAACCCGTTCCATCCCCCATCCCGGCGACCAGAAATGATGGCGAGGTGCTGCACGAAATCCTGGCAAGGTGCATCAGGGTTTCTATGACGCGGGTCAAAATTTGATACTGGTTCACTTGCTAAGGATAGCAGAGCCGATTTGCTTTTCCCAGCACCCCACATGCAAACGAAACATCAATTGCGGACAAAATCAGGGTAAAGTTGACTCATTGACCGTCCTTGATTAACTGGGAATGTTTGCTTCAAGTGGGTATCTATCAGGTCTTGATCTCCAAATTCCTTGGCCGTGTCTTGGCCTCTTCACTCTTGAAGCGTCCGGCCACGAAGACGCGGAAGTTGCGCCAAATAGTAGCTTGTTTCATATCCACCTCGTCCTTGGACAAAGCACTGATGCTGGGAGTTTTTGAAGTTGAGATCCGGATTGATATTCGAGAAGCAAAGCAGCAAAGTAAAACTGATCTGAAATCAGCTTTCCCTAGGGTCTTTTTGATCATAATTATAATGCATCATAGATTTTAAATGACTGGGAAGCTTTGCTGAGATGGTCTCGACGCAAAACAATCCATCAAACCACTAAAGTGATTGGTTACTTTGTAGGTGCTTGGCTGATGGTTGTGTATCTATATCATACACTGTGTCTTCAGGAGGGCTTTCATGGCTTGCTTTCAAAAATAGCTGCTTTAAGCAGCTCCAATCCAACCTCCGGTGATTTCCTGCGTCCAAGCAGCCAAGGTGAGCTCGTTCGAGTCGTCCTTTGTCAAAGGTTGGCCGTTGGGTAACGTGAAAACTACAGTATTGATTGTTGACATGGAAAGGAAGGACAAAAATATACTGCAAATCCAAAATTCAAGTCTAAAAGGACAAAAGAATCAGCAAACAAAGAGGGATGGATCAAATAAATAATGAAAAACATGACATTCAATCTCATATCATCTAAGATCCATATAAAATTCATCTTCTTTCATCTACCCCACTGTGCTTAGGCTTCCAACAGTCCAACAGGCATCCCGACATCATCCAGCACTGAGAAGAGGTTGAAGACATCCCCTTTATACCCTAACTCGCGAAGACCTTCCAGATCCGGAATGCAGCTGTGACTACAAACAAAGGCCATCCAGAACAATGATGAATGTGCTTGCAAGAGTACGGCATGTTGATACACCATGTGTTTTATTCTTTTCAATTTCTGCTGCAACTTTGTCAATCAGAATTAGCACGTCAAAAAACTTCAAGAATTTTGGATGGAGGGCCTACATTGGGCAACTCTTTTTTCTGGTCATTTCGTGTCAAAGAACTTCGACCCCAAGTGGACCCCAAATCCTCCTTTCCCCGTTCTTTCAGCTGCCTTTGCTAAACTCAGCCCGTGTGATTCGATGATCCTGGCAAAGCGCATCATTCAGCGGGCCCAACTGCTGGCCGTTTTCGAGAAAAGTCCACCATGTCCGGGTTTTGTTGATCTCCTATTTGAGACTCTGAGATCACTAGCACTTACACTTTCTGAAAAAACAAGTTGGAAGTTTGGAAGTATTCAAAACTGTTGCCCTAAATCACCCGGCCCCCAACAAACACTGGACCACGTGCCATGTCTTGATCAAAGAACTCCATCCAAGCACGAAGTACTGAACCTGGTGCTGAGCTCTCCAAATGATGAGTTCGTAAGGACAAAAACATGAGGCAGGAAGACACATCCAGGCCATCAACTGTGGGAAGACAATCGGGACCCGATTGAACTTAAGAACAGTGAAATTCGCTGTGGCGCCCTTTTCGGGATTCAACAACTAGCAGTCAACTTATAGCTCTCAAACCATTTGTGCCACTTTCGGCACTAGCCGAACATTTCCTATCATTCACACAACACCCGGCCTGTGGCAGAGATCATGTAATGTCGCAGGTGTTCCATTGCTTTCGCTGGGTCATTGCCATAGACCGTGTTCCTCTTCGTTGACCTTAGACTCATCCAAGCCATCTTTGAGGCTTCCACTGTGGGGATGTGGGGATGCCGCAAATCATGGCAAGTCCAGCAAGTTCCACCAACTCTTCACGTGAAACTTCCAAGGCTTCAACCCCAAATGCTGTCGAGACACTCCCGTTCCAGTTTGGCTTTCGAATGGTTCGAGAACCTGCCGTGACTGTCATGTTTGCTGAATTTCACGAATGGTACTTGATCAGAGTCAAGCAGAGGATGCTTTCCCACAATTGGACACCAACTCCAACTGTGGAGAAGATTTGCGTCTTACATCAAGAACTAAGCCACAAATCCACCAAGTAACAAACCAACGCATTTAGCTGATTTCAATAGGACGGATCCCGTGAAAATCCCATTCACGACCTTCGCATGCTTCGTTGAACGGACCGTCCGTTCTCTCACCACTTTGCGGTGGAAGACGCCGGCCAAGCAGTGCCAAACATCAGACAATTGCAGAAAATATGCCCAATGAGATTTCAATTAAAAGTATCCTGGCCCTTCCAGTTTTGTACAACAAAAAGGATCCATTGAGATGGCGTATCTGTATACAGTCAGTATATCATAGTATTAGTATTTCTTATGCGGCATAATGTATATGTCACACATCTGCGTGATCATTGCATTGGCACCCTTTGTGATTTCCTTGTATCAAATCTGCTCTGCTAAGGTGATGCTATTGATTCAATGGTGAGGACGAAGCCCCTCTTCAAGCCAATTGATACTGGTTGCTGCCTTTGTGCCTTCTATGACTGCAACGGCAATGGCTGGAAATCACAGTGCCCTGTGCGGGGCGTTTGGTGCAGGTCAACAATACCTAAAGCAAGTCGGATCATCTGTTATCTTCACGAATCCACATTCCAGGCACCACAACAGCAGCAACGATACCAAAAAAAACAAGAAAAAACACGAGCAAGAATAAGAACAACAAATGCCAACAATAGAACCAATCATAGTTCATTCAGCTTCATCCTTTTCTTTGCTTGTCGCAACTTTCCGCAGCCTTTGATGCCATCATTCATCACGAATGGGGCGAGTCGGCCGTTTTGGGTTTTGACAGTGCAAATGGTGACGTCCCCAAGCTCCCTTAGAGGAGCTTTGGGATGTCTGAGATCTACATCCCCAGGGGGTCATGAGGTCATGAGGTTGGATTGCACATGGATTCCGCACCTCCATGATGCTTTAGTTCTTTAGTTGGTAGCATAAACCGAAAGAAGCTCTGCTGTCTACACACTTCCTCCATAGAGTGGAGGGAAGAAAAAGACAAATAAAAAAGGATGGATTTACAACTTAATTACACATAAAAATGAAAGGAAATTTGAGTTGTAAGATTGCTTATGTATTTTCATGGAACCCTGAGCCACACAAATACTGATCTCATCCACAAGCGCATACAAATGTTAGCGTCAAAATGCGCACTGTGTGTGTGTGCCCTTGTTTGGATCAAACGCCAAAATATGTTACCGCAAAGCTATGTTGCGGAGTCAAGCAGCTTGGTTGCTTGCAGATCGATCTAGAAAAGCACCAAAAACACCATGAAACACCTCACCTCCCCCTTTCCCTCATCATATGACGAGGAGGACGAAACCTTTGGTCAGGCAGTGAAACTTCACAGCTTTTCACTTCCAAGTGCACGAGCCAAGACCATCCTACTCACTTAATGGTACTTTCTAGATAAGCGCAAAGGGTTTGAGGATCCGAAAGCATCAGCCCATACATGACCGAAATGCTATAGTTGCTGTGGGCAACTTGCCGGCACTCCTGGTATTTCTGATGGTTCCATGTAGCGAAATTGCAGTTGCCTTTTGAATTCAATTCAATGGGAAAATGAGTGATTGGATCTTTGCAAAGCATCAATCGAGTCAAATCATCTGATCTACCTAAACCTGCCCCCACAGACAATGATGCATCTTAAGCTGTTCAATGCTTTTCGACCCCACTGTCAGAACCTTTTGGCTGTCTAACCTTTCTGGTTGGCTTGTTTCAACATCAGCGGAAGTGGAACTGTTCCTGGTTGGCTTCACTCACTTTCCCAAAGAAATGGTATGAGACAAGGACTCGGCATATGACCTGAGCGGCTTCATAGCTTGGATTTGATTCCTGGGCAATTTACCGACCTCAAAATGGTTGGAAAGAAACGGCTATCCTGGATTTGGATACTGTAGAATCATAGCTTTATAGCTTTATAGCTTGTTTTTACTACCATTTCAATTGGTTCACTGTGATTCGACCAGTTGGGATGTCTTTTGAACCCTCCAAGTCACTTGTCAAAGGTAGCACCGATGACATTGGCTCCTTGCTTCCCTGGGAAATGGCCACCTGGGAAACATCATGGCGGCGGCGGAGGAACTTGCAATTTCGCTGTGACATACGTTCACCTAAAATTCCTTGTACTAGGTAATCTCCCTTGTAGGGAGATGGGCAGATGATTTGACGTCACTTTCTGTGATTCAATCGAAAGCACATCTTGACTTTCAAATACTCAAGACATTTCGAGACCACATGAAGTCCTACAGCACTTAAACTCAAGTGGGGGCCTATTAAAAATCATGAAAGCAGCTATTTGTTCTGGATTGGATATTTTTGTTGAGGCTGGGATCCCTTGAGATCCCGTGCTGAAACCAGAGATCACTGGAGGGACTCCTTCCTGCCAAATTTTCCAAAGTTGAGGATCAGACGTAAGGATCATCCGAAAAACATGAACCAGAGTGAGACCCACAATTCGTTTATCAATTTATCGCCGTCCACTAATCCACAGTGCTTTGACCTCGATTCAATCGTGCTGCAAAAGGCCGAAGGTGTATGGAAGGACGAAAGAATAAGACTCCAAAATAGTTTGTCTGACATACTTCGCTCACCCTGAATGAGAAATCCTCATAAATACTTCATAGTGTGTTGCTAAAACTCCTGGAAATGAAGGGTTTTGCATGACCATTCCTCCAGGGAAACACTTGTTTTGGCATGTTACCCGCTCACGAATGCGAGGTCCTCCATCTTGAAGTGCGCTGCCGTACTGCAGCCCGTCTGCGACGTGGTCTGAAACAAGATGGGTCCAGAACGCAAGCCATGTCCCTGCAGCCAGTGCACGGTAGCACAAGAAAAGTCCGATGGACATATCGTTCTATACTCCTATTCAATTATGTTCATGAAGCTGCATCAAGCATCGCAGATGCTTGCTGGACATGTTATGGATTTTCTTGTTCATGGGCGACACATGTCTTTGTCTTTCATGTCATCTATCATCCCACCCTAGCTGGACATGAATGAAACCCCCAACATTGGGATACTGATACAGCATCGCTTCATGTTACGTGGAACCTTCATAGCTTCAAGGGGCGTGGCTTTTGGTTAACCATCATCGCAATGACAACTCTACTAGCTTTTACCAGACCAAATCAATGTGTAGATTCGATGTACTTCCGGACTCCTTTTGCAGGGGTGCGGAAATATGTTGGGAATTATTTTTGTTGGGGGGGGGGGGAATTATTTGTGTTCTATGGTTTCAATTGGAGGTGGAGACCTGCAGAGGAGGTAGGCCTTAAAACAGCTGGAGGGGTTTGGGGAGGGCGCAGCGCCTCCCCCAGATGCATTCGCAGAACAATGCTGCGTGATTCGCCTTTGGTTTGGGGCCTTGCATTCACATTTTTTGTCGGTTCGCAGAAAACATCTTGTGCCCTTAGATTCATATTTTTGTGTCTTGTGTTCATGAAAGTTTTTTGCCCTTAGGTTCATATCTTTTTTGCGGCCTTAGGTTCATGTAATTTTTGGGGCCTTATGTTCATTAAAGACTTGGTGTCGTGTTCATAAAACTTGTCATTTCCTTAAATTCAGCCGAGGTTTTCTTTTTTTGGTGTCTGGTGTTTATGATTTTTTGGGGTTTCAGGCTCATAAAAGTCTTGAGCTCTTGCGTTCTGATTTATTTGGATCCTATGTTAATTCGTTTTTGTCCTTCATAAAACTTTGGGTGTCTTGTGTTCAGGGGCACCGGGGCCTCCTTTATTGATGAAACAATAGCTTTAGAAAGAAAATAACAACACAAGCAGCGAAAACGACCAAAAAATCACAAGGCGCAACTAAGCAGCAACTGCTGCGAAATAGATGTAGAAACAAAAAACACCAATGCAACACAGAAGCAAGAAAACACTAAATGAGCAGAAAGCAGAAGCAAAAGCAAAAGCAGCAAAAGCAGAAGCAGAAGGCAAAAGCAAAAGCAAAGGCAAAAACACACGCAAAAGCAGCAAAAGCAGAAGCAGAAGGCAAAAGCAAAAGCAAAGGCAAAAACACAAGCAAAAGCAGCAAAAGCAAAAGCAGAAGCAGTAGCAGAAGCAAAAGCAAAAGCAGCAAAAGCAGCCAAGGCAAAAGCAAAAGCAGCCAAGGCAAAAGCAAAAGCAGCAAAGGCAAAAGCAAAAGAAAAAATAATAATAATAATTCCCAACAAAAATAACCTTCCTTTTTGCAGGGATCTTCGGTCAGCATGTCTTGTAGATAGATTTCCATTTAGCTTGCTTGAGCTGCGTCTCCGTGTTGTAGTATTCGTAGGTACGCGTTTGAGTAACCATCCCCTGACCCAAAGTGCTACGCAATGCACTGCTTCGGTACATAGTGCATACCTTACACATGTCCAAACCTGTGATAACGTTCGTGTTCAAAGTGCTACGCAATGCACTGCTTCGGTACATAGTGCATACCTTACACATGTCCAAACCTGTGATAACGTTCGTGTTCAAAGTGCTACGCAATGCACTGCTTCGGTACATAGTGCATACCTTACACATGTCCAAACCTGTGATAACGTTCGTGTTCAAAGTGCTACGCAATGCACTGCTTCGGTACATAGTGCATACCTTACACATGTCCAAACCTGTGATAACGTTCGTGTTCAAAGTGCTACGCAATGCACTGCTTCGGTACATAGTGCATACCTTACACATGTCCAAACCTGTGATAACGTTCGTGTTCAAAGTGCTACGCAATGCACTGCTTCGGTACATAGTGCATACCTTACACATGTCCAAACCTGTGATAACGTTCGTGTTCAAAGTGCTACGCAATGCACTGCTTCGGTACATAGTGCATACCTTACACATGTCCAAACCTGTGATAACGTTCGTGTTCAAAGTGCTACGCAATGCACTGCTTCGGTACATAGTGCANTTCGTGTTCAAAAGTGCTACGCAATGCACTGCTTCGGTACATAGTGCATACCTTACACATGTCCAAACCTGTGATAACGTTCGTGTTCAAAGTGCTACGCAATGCACTGCTTCGGTACATAGTGCATACCTTACACATGTCCAAACCTGTGATAACGTTCGTGTTCAAAGTGCTACGCAATGCACTTCTTCGGTACATACTTTACACATTTTGGATGGCAGCTCAAAAAATGCGATCCCGCTGCCATTAGGTGCTGCTTCACTGCTATTGGCGACTCAATACACTATTGCAAAAATTCAATATTTTCTTATTCATCGGCATTCTTGTATGCTTAGTTTTCATTGGTTTTTAAAATAGATTCAGCCATGGTGGAGAATATGCGGGGGTGGTAACCTCACCGCGCGCCTATTCGTGGTATGTCACTTCTTTCTCCCAGAACAAAGGAAGTCCTCCGGAAAATGTTACGCGCCAGACATTGGGATCGCACTTCTCGATGCGAACCCCAATGAAAACAGCTGGTGCGTTTTTTGGGGCAGAGTCTTCCTTCCTGAATCTTGCTTTCCAAATCTTCCTGGGAAAAGCCATTTCACCCGCCACTTTTAGCATTGTCACACAGAATTGCCTTACACTCATTTGTGAGCCTTGAGAGGCAATAGGATTCTCACTCTGATCACACATTCAGCATGTGCAATTTCATTGGTGAACTTCAGGACGCACTCTTCAGCTGGCACATTAGTATGTATAGCTACCGCAAATCCATCTCACCGCTCATGTTCGGACTACTGAGGTCACGAGGCGAGTGACTATCATGCAGGGAATGCCCCATATTGAAGAAGCAAAGGAGGCACCCCATATGCGGAGCACTAAGCATCACTCACAGAGTTGAAGGTAGCGGACAAAATAGTTTTAGCAATACTTGGCCTTTCTACTATAGAAAAGGCATGGATCACTACGCATCGATTCAAATTGATACATGCCACAGACACATCATACAATCATGGATGTGTCAGTGGGAACATTTTGAAATCTATATGTGAATCAGGCGTCGCCCTTTCATCACCTTCATGATTTCTCAGCATTTTCCATAACTGAAACTGAATGCTCTCTTCCCACCTTGGAACCTGCCGTGGCCGACAAGGAAGGATCCGACCTCAGCAATGATCTCACCTGAGGCCCAAGAACTCCCTTCGTTTCCATCGATTTTGACCGGGTTTCGTGGCTGCTTTGGTGGTGGCACATCGGGAAACTCATCGCCGGGCAAGCGAGGAGAATCCGACCTGTCCATCGGAAGTCATGGCGGAGCCATGTGGGTTGTGGAACCAAGATCTAAATTTTAAGCCCTGAAGTTACGCTTGAAATCTGATATACCTTTGCATGGAAGGTTCACAACTTGAATGTAAAGCAGCCACTAGCTGACTGAGGTGCCACACCTCCACCAGCGTTCTTCAGGAGATGTCAAGATCACTGCATCTGGAGGGACACACTTCCTCGAAAAAAATGGTTCCCACCATTTTGCATATTTTGCCAATTCTACACTCGACTTGAAAGGCTGGAAGTGAACAACAGGTTGTGCTCGAGATTTTGAAGGTGGCAAGCCGATAGAATCCACTTTCTCAAACTGTGGGGGGCATAGATGCAGTAACAGTGATATAGATATAGGTATCGGTATAGACTTAGATATCAATTTTGATACAAACACAGACACATCACATTTATAAACATGTCTTTAAGTGCACTGTGTATCTATATCCAAGAAACCTGTGACTTTCTTAGTACCGAACCCGAGTTTTTCCTCCCAAAAAGGAATCAACGAATCAACGACCCTGAGCACCCCCGAACTTCTGATTGAATGGCGGTGGGCTCAAGAGCTCCAAGAGTTCGGCCTTACAGTTCCACGAAACGGATTGAGTTTCAGAGCCAAGGGATTTTTTTGTGCAAAACACTGAGGCATTGTTTAAATACCTGGATGTTTCTAATATGTGGCATTGGCATTTGTGGTAGTGATTTTTGGTCTTTAATAGCCGTTTGGGAGCCTAAATTGTTTTTAAACAAAGGTAGATACCAATTGTTTAAGAAAAGGATTACACCCTTGCACGAGGTGCCGTTAAAAAAATAAAACGCCTCTGGGCACGCTTTGAAGGATGAGGCGCTCCTAGTTGGTCCGTTTACTGCCTTCCACTTGACGTACATCCATCCCGAAAAGCTATTCTGCTAGTTAGACTTGTACATGATACTTTACAAAAGATAAAGGCTATCAGCGATGACACTTCATGTATCTTCATAGAGTGGCGCTCTAGCAGGCAAAATATTCAATGTGCAACTGCGGTTAGAATACAAAATCCTGAGAGAACCACCAAGTAGATAGAACTTTCACACACGTATTTAGCAAAACCATTGGTATGTTCACGAACACTCAGCTTGTTGCGGTTTTCCATAGCTGCCCTTCGCTACTAATGTATGACTCGATTTTGCCCACATATCCCTGGACGATACCCAGACTTCCCCCAAAGAAGAAAAACATTCCTTCACAAACTGTTCGTACAGGGTTGAGTGCATCTTCCGGGGCTATGTGGGCAAGATCTTAGCATCTGGGCAGACCGAAAGACAGAAAGACAGGAAGCTAGATTGATGATGGGTGAGATGAGGTAAGTAGATAAACATAGATAGAAAGATAGAAAGATAGATAGATAGAAAGATAGATAGAGGAATGAATAGATGCAGTAGACAGAAAGACAAACAGTGACAGGCAAATAGAAGTATATGGTTTAGGCCTTCGCCCCGCTGGAAGGACAGCTCATGCCGCGGGAGAGAAGAGAATTGTAAATAATTCATGTTTATGCATTTTCTGATGTGTTTATTGAATTTCATGTATTCTCTAGCTTTTGTACCTGCCACTGCTGGAATATTCTAAATGAATACTCTAACGGCTTTTCCGGCGGAAATACTTGAGTTTTTCGCGCGCAGAATTTTACACGCAACATTCTAACTGCTAGTCCACTTTACAGGCCAGACATGCATCACTTCCCACCTGAGTGAGCTTCTTTTCAGCCATGGCCCTGTTGTTGTCAGGGGATCCTCAGTGCATCAGCCCGCCCTAAAACTCATCAACTCATCATGAATTTGACACATATCGATAAATCCTGACAAATCCTATCATCTCGTGGAGGTTTTCGGTTTTTTTTGGCAAGCTCGGCAAGGCTTTCACTAAGTCACGAGCCGCGGGTGCCGCGGGTCGAGTTGGAATGGCGGGAGTCGCGACGGACGGGCCAAGGTGCTGCGGAAGCAACGATGAAACGAGAGTCAGATCCAAGCTCATCTGCTGTGAAACTCGGTGGTTTACGAGATTCTTGTCACTTTCCAACCAAGCACCGGTCGTGACTTCGCATCAGCAGCACAAGAATGCAAGGTGAGCATGCATACAGCTCGAAGACTCACATGCTGTCTCCTTTGAGACAGCACGTCAGAGTGCTGAGCTCTGTCAGACAGTGGTGACATTAAGCATCTAATCTACCCTTGAGGCAGGCAGATGGAAGCTTATGCCCTTGACAGAAGTAGAATTGCACATCCAAGTCTCTAGGATCTAGGATCTTCAGGAGCTCTGCTTCTTGACTGCCATGGTCAAACGATAGATCTTGTCAGGAGTGAAGTTTTTCGTCAGCGTCTCCTCTGGGGTTTCAGCTTCAAACCATTTGTCGAAACCGGTGTCTCCTGGCCGTTTAATGACCACCTTAGGATCATAAGGCGGCTTCCCAAGCCAAATAAGGCCATCTTCAGCCACCGTGTGCGTTTCTGGCTCCTTGCCGTGCACTCTCACCTCCACACTATGGCCCGAAGCCACGTCGGGCAAGTCGATCTTTCCATTATTCAAAGGTGGTCCAACAAATTGACCATCTTCCTCCTGGACTGCAAGGGGCTTCAAAAAGTAGGTCAAGGGTTGCATCGATAGCTTTGATGTGAGAACACCAACCAAGCGATCTGCTGTTGCACTGGGCGATACCTTCTCATGGATTAGATCGGGTGCAACTTGTCGGAACTTCTCACACATCTTTACACAGGAATTGGAGCCTGTGTGCAAGACGACAACATTCACCTTCTGCTCCTTTAGCTTCAGCAAGGGCACTTCAGGTTTTCCTGTGCAAGTCAGGCCAGTCTCTTTGTCACAGAAGGGATCATGTTCCATATCCCGGCTGTACGCTTTGCCGTGGCACGGTGCATCTGTGATCACAACTGCAAGACGTTGCTCTGCAGTCCATGGCAAGTGAGAGGCTGCGATCAAGGCACCAGTCAGCTCTTCGGGAACTTTACCTCCATTGCCAAGGGGTTGTTTGATCCAATCCTTGACTGCATCTGAATCCTTGGTGAAGATACCTCCCAGATTGAAGCTGGATACACTTGTGCGAGGATTATGTGGCCCTGAAATCTCCTTGCCGCCATAAACGAAGACCACAGGTCGCTTGAGTGAGGCAGTCTTCTCATCCCAGTCATTGTAGCCAACAGCAGCTATTTCTAGGTCCACTGTTGCTCCTGGCATATGATCAAACTTCAGGTTCTTGACTGCGTCCACAATCTTCTGGCAACTATTTTGTGCCTGCTTAATCTGCTCACTCATGCTGCCAGTGTAGTCCAAAATGAAACAAAGCTGAGCTTTGATGACCTTCGGGCTGGCTTGGATGTCAGGAACAACAAAGGTCTCCGGCAACTTCTGGAGGCTGTAGACCATGGGAATGACACTGGCATATACTTCCTTGTCCAAAGCCAGTTCTAAGGAGCCCAGGTAGCGAATGGCATCCTTGGATTCAAAGCTTTGCTGAAGTTCATCCTTGGCAAATTTCTTCTGGTCACCAGATAAGGGAGCTTCTCCTAGTTCCAAACGAAGTGGGCGATACAAGAAACGCCCACGACGTTTCATCAAGAGGCTAATGCTAATGCCAATCAGTGCAACACCCAAAACAGCTCCGCCAATCGCATAATAAAGCATCATGCTTGGCTTTTCTGTCGGCTCTTCACCTCCAGTCTCTTTCCCATCGCTGGCAAGGAAGACAGCCTTTTTTTTCGGAGCTTGTGTTGGAGCTTCTGTGGCCTTTGCCGTTGCCATGGCGGTGTGAGGCTGCGGATGTGGAGCATGTGGATGTGGAGCAGGCGGATGTGGAGCAGGATGAGTAGCATGGGGCTTCACAAGTACCATGAAACCCACGGTTCCTTGGCTCTTCTCAAACTTGCTTGGTGTGCATTGTGCGCGCAACCAGCATTCGCCTGCTTTCCAATTCCACTGATTCTTTTGCATGAAAACAGCACAGTCACAATCATCAAAGGCATCACATCTCTCTGCACATTCCTTCTCTGAGAGTCCAGGGACAGTGTGATGATTTCCTGCCAAATCCTTGCTCCCAAATCCATGGTACGTGTTCGTGTGCATGTAAACCTGATAGTTGTGGAGATGCTTTGGCAGTTTGACGAACAATGAGATGTCTCCACCCTCGTTGAAGTGAGGCTGGTGATACTCACAACCCTCTCGAAGGTCACAGGTCCCTGCCTCAAATGTAGCACAATCACAGCCTGCCTTCGTTTCGCAATCTTTCTGACATTGCTCTGACGAGGCGTGGTACGGTGCACTTAGTGAGGTGCCTTCTCCATGCTTCAAATTGTGGAACTCCACAAAGACATTCGCATCAGCAAGGCCAAGGCAAAGAGCTGCAAAGAGAGCACATGGTGCAAGCGGCAGACCGGCCATGCTTTCTACAAGATTAATCCACAGAAGCGGAAGGGACTGTTGAGCACTCTGTTGAGCCTTGAGCCAATGGCTACGGAAACAACCAAGCACCAACCAAAACCACCAACGATATAACCACTGAAGAGTCCACCACGAAAACCCTCCTTGATTGGAAATTCCCACACCACTTCCAAAATCTGTCAGCCAAAAAAGGCCAAAAGTCCCTGCAACTAGAAGCTTTGGTTCAAAGAAAACTGCATTTTGCTTTCCTGCTGCATCTTCCAATCAACCGTTCAACCTGACTTTACAGTTGTAGATGTATAAACTCTAGACATCCTCAGGCACCCATGTCCACCAGCACCAGATGGCTGTGTCCCTTTTTTGCAGGTGGTGATTTTGTCACCCCGGGGAGCGCATCATATTGAATTGCTCCTGTCGGGCTTTAAACAAGGATGAATCATGACAAATCTGTGCCTTCGTAAAGGTGTCCCTTGCGAACAACTACCAGTGTACCTGTCGCGTCGTTCCCTCTTGGCTCCTCGTTGATGATTCCATCCTGCAGCATTCCTCGCAAACGCCCTAAGAAGCCACGGGTTAGCGTGGCCTGGACGGAAGTGAACTTGTCGATCCTGTCGCTCATGTATCTACAGTGAAATAAAATGACAATGTTTCTATTGAGATTTGGACTCAATTAGATTTCTATGTGTTCTGTATCCTTATGTGTCCTTATGTATCCTTATGTATCCTTCTGGATTTCTGATGTGATTCGCATCCAAAAGAGTTAGAAGTTCAACAACGTTGGCTGCATCGGCCTCTCGGCCATCCGCTACTTGCAAGTGGCGAGGAAGTTGGTTGGATGCCTTTGGCGAACTCTGACACAATGGAACCAGAAATATGCCAAGAAAACCAAGTCTTTGAACTTTGAACCACATCTTTTTCTATGGAACACATCCCAACAGTGAAGAGAAAAGTTCAACTTCATTTGGATCTCCATACGTGGAAAGTCTCAGCAAGTTCACAATTCAGCATAGTGTGATGCTCATGGTGTCAAGTCATAGTCAGTGTAGCAGTGTAGCATAGCTCTTAACAAAATCACATCACACCCCAATGCACATTCTTGCCTGGAAGGGGCCGCACAAGCGATGCTGGCTCTCCTCCAAAGGTCACAATTTCACTGTTTTCAGCTGTGGGAAACGAAGCCTTGGAATTCACATTGCACTGCTGCTGATCCCCCATCTCTCCTGACGTCGTCCTTCGCCCAACACCGTTCCGCTGCTCCTGCAGCGCCAAAATTGCTCGTTCCAGCTACGTCAGGAGGGTCATCGCCCTGTTTCAGTGCTTTGTGACACCATTTCCTGGTGTTTCGAGCAAATAATCTTTCTATCAACCTCAAATAACAACAATCTCAAGTCCAAAGAGTCTGAATTCTCAAATGCTTCTTTCGAATGTTTCAATCCAAAGGCAAAGTTTCTGCCAATTCACTACTTCACCACAGCTTCGCTGGCGAGTCCTCTTCATTGCGGATGGCAATTGCAGCTCCAAAAGGTCGTTGAAGTACTCACCTGCAGCCAGGGTTTTACTATCTAGCTTGGCTCTCTGCCTAGCTGGGCGGAGTCAAACTACCTTTCAATCAATCATTTGCTCAGAAAGGGGAGTGATTCTTTTATAAAGATATCTCGGAGTGGCAGGCCATGGCCATTTTTCTCGCACTTTTTCAGCCACGTGATTTTTGTTTGCGGTTTCTTGCCTGTGAAGTATCTCGAGCCCCCAAAGACTACCACAGAACGACGCTGCGGGACGAAGGTGGCAGCAAAATGGCTGCGCAAGTAGACCTGGCAATGCTCCCCAAAGGCTTGGAGTTTGCACTTGCAATTGCTGCAAGGTGAAAGAAATGGCTCCAAGGAACTCAAATTAACGACAGTGGTCCCGAAAGCTTGGCCAAAGTGTTGCAGCTCACGACTGGTGTTGTTCTTTCACTGAGGAAGATCCTCTGCCACACCACCCCCACTCGAATTCTCCATGACCTCTGCGATGTGTTGCTCCTGCGCACTGAACTCAGCGTTCGCCAGCAGGTGAACAATGGTGAACAGGTGTCACTAGATCCAATCACAACATCAAACAAAACAAAACTCAAAAGTCACCAGTCCGGTCCATTTCAATTTTAGGAGGTGGGATTCCCAAATTCCAATTTCCTACAGTCATAAGCTCAGCAAATTTCCTCGTTTCGTTTTCACACAGATTGCGGAAACTGCTGAGTTGCCCGAGCATCTCCAGGAGGTGCCACTGCTGCATGACGTGGGCTCCACTCTTTACTGCGCAAATCAAAGACCTACACCGAAAGATCCGTCCAAAATTTTGAATCAACATGAATCAACCACAGGTTGTAGGATCTCTTGTTGCTGTTGTTCTCTTATTTCTTTGGGGAGAAGTGGAGAAGTCCGAAGTCTGGATGATCCCGCTTGTGAAGGGTGGAACGCTGGTGGCAAGTGGCTTGAGTCATGTGGAATGCTTTTACTTTCATCCCAAATGTGGATAAGTTGTTAGGCGTAAGAAAAGCTGAGCATGGAACCCACGGTTCATCCAAACGATTGTACCTGAAGAGCTGAAACAAATCCGGCCACCACCGAAGGCTGTGTCATTATGAGCCCATCAACTCAAGACATCTTCAGGCATTGTCCGATTGCGAAGGATCACAGTTAGTTGTGTAGTCATTTGTAGCCCTACGTGTGGCCTATGAAGCTTAGAACTTAGAACCGTTAGGACCTTCAACATCCTGCAATGACTTTGGACCCGATGGGCACCAGGTTCGCCACTGGCGTAACGTCTGGGCATTGAGGCCAGTGGAGCCTAGCCTCGAATTTCTGTCACAACTCTTTGGCCTTTTGTGTTGACTAGAAGAAGCCAACTCAGCAAGTCCATGGCCTAGTGCCAGCTGTTTCAGTGATCTCCAGTTCTGGGCATCCGCGCATATGAGGCAAGGTTCCACCCAACAGCAAGAGCTGACAGCAGCCGAGCCTCGGGTGCCCAAAACTTGGCACATCCATCGATCCATCGTTGTCACGTCTCTGAGCTCTCACACGGAACGAGGCTGGCTGCCACCGCCCAGGGAGGCCGTGGCACCGTCGAGGCGAGGGAAGACCAGCGCCTACCGCGTGCCATGATGCCATGATCAGGTATCTTTTTTCAAGATTTCATTGTGGAGGTTTTTTTTGACACAGTGATTATTTGAAGTCTAAGATGCTTGCAAAATCTGTACTGGAGTAAGACGGGCAATAGACTACTCCCACAAGTCAAAAATGCAAGAGTCTGAGCAAGGTATGTTGACAAGGTGAATTTGGAGGACCTTTCACTTTACCAAATTGGGATCCACATGAGCACTGCAAACGAGTCGATTTGTATAGGGCTGGCTACTTTTCAGTACAGTAAAAGGAGAAGGAGAGAAACACCATCCCACAATCAATAAATGAAATGTTGTGACTGCTGTTGTAACACGGAAATTCAACAGTAGTTCACTATTCTTCAACATATCATATAGTCTTAAAAGTGTCGGGACTCGTCTTTTAGCTATTGCACTTCTTTCATCTTTCTTTTTGGGTTTCCTTACGCCAACCGACGGGTCCCTTCCTTTGATAGGAATGAGAGGGAAACATGATCAAACAGCATGAGCATAGAGTAACCCCACCATAACAGCTACATATCTACTTTCATTGATCTCTTCATTTTACCCCTTAGTTGTAACACGTATATGGAGTAGCACAATACCCTAAGAATGACAAAATAGAAAGCTCAAACGAAAAGATCAGACAAAAACTTTTGGAATTTCTTGCTTGCTTCATTCTCATTCCATTTCCATCTTGCACGCTCACTTCTCCAATGGTTCGCTCAAGGCCTATCAGCTATATGGAAAACCTTAAGGTCTTGAAAGAGCTACGTCAGAAGGACCAAAACAAAAACACTCACTGAGCACTGAAGTTAGATGCAGCTTCAAAATCAAAAAGTATCAGCTGCATGGAACACCAAAACCACGCTGCTAAGTCGCTAAGTGCCGGACAAAAAGCGTTCGAAAGTCGTGAGGCTCAGGGGGCTCCTTTTTCTAACGGAGAGTATTAAGCGATGAAAACGTGAGTTAAGTTTCGGTGGGAAAAATGTAAAAAGGTGCAATCCGGGCCGCTGCATGTCCTCAAATTGCCAGATGCTTCCACCATAGATGAACCTCAGCTGCCACACCCATCCTTTGCAAGGACTCCAGGTTGGGATGGATGACATTCCTCTGCACCTTGAGTGGCTTGAGATCCTGTAGGCCAAGCTTTGACGACCTTTCTATAAACCTGATGATAGATGACTTAGATGACTTATTGATACCTGTGGATTCTCCCACCTTCCTCAGTGCCCACCAAAAGTGCTTCACGTGGCCACTGGCCGTGCACTGCTTGGCAGGCACTATGCCACACACGAGGTGAAGGAGCTTGACCATCACACTCCAAACGCCTTCGCGGAGACAAGAGGAACAACACAAGAGAAAAGAGAGACAGAGAGAGGCATTTTGGGCCGGAGGACATGGAACATGATCGTACTTACAAACACAAGTCTCTCAAATCACTTCTGACAGGTCTGCTCCTTCCAAGTTGCCTCCGAGTCAAGTCGAAAGGCATCGTCTTTGAAGATACTTTTCAACTTCAAGAGTTTAAATCAGAAATTGTTGAGCTCGTTTTCCCCGCATTTCACGTTCATGACCTCCACAGCAGGGTTGGTGCGGCTGCAAACGAAGCACCTGCTCCAGACTTGACGCGGAGTTGCAGGGATGGCCAGGTCGAAATCTTTTAAACGTGGGGATGCTTTTAACAATGGAGAATTTTGGCATGCAAAAATCAATTTCCACCTTCCAGGCTCAAGGACCACACATCATTGGTGCATCGGCCGCCCTGTTTCCGACCCCCGAAGATCACGAATTCCTAGGCATTGGCAGAGGGAGAGCCCACCCATCCGACGACATGCGAAGCGGAGTGGTGGAGAGCCGAGTTCTTTACATTCCCCTGCAGTCAAAGGTCCAGACATCCCTACTGACATCATAATTGATCCAGCCGTCCAGTTTACCATGTTTTATTAAACCACTTGTCTAAACAAACAAAGAATCTCTTGGTGAAGAAGCCCATCAAGTTCCCCACATTTCGAAATATTCAACCCCTCCAAATACAAAAAAAAACTTTCCGACCCTAAAATTCCAAGTCTCATCCTCAAAAACAGTACCTTTCACCCCTTGCACGGGACTAGGCATCTGATCCGCTTCCACAGTTCCTTGAGAAGCCACCACCTGCCAACGAGCTTTGGGATCATCACCATCCCAACCCTCCAAGCAGAGGGCTGAAGTCGCGTTGTGCACATCGGAGTGAGGTGTGCCACCACCAAAGAAGTAGATACATTGTCCTTGTGGCTTGGGATGCAACAGAAAAGATTTGTCAAGGCGTTTATCGGGTCAGAACCTCTTGCGATGCCAGTGGCACTTGATCACAGAAGGGATGGACAAACGGCCGGATATTGATTAATTCTGAGATGAGTAGAAGTGGAGTTGCACAAACGAAAGCACCCTGGTATTTGTCTTCCATGCAGATTCAGTCTTGAAATCTTCCAACATTCTGATTCTCAGCTGGGGCCCTTTTTCCACCATGCCCATGCTGCATATCCACCGTACATTCCCATTCTGAATCCCCACACCAATCTTAACCCCATCTATCCCCACAATCATCCCAAGCATCTGATGGGATCGAAGTCACTTGCCGCACCATTCATGGAGGGATGGCCATGGGGCAACCGCCCCTCCGCAGTACCGCAGTCCAACCGTTTCACTAGCAAGTCGGGACGAGTCAGGATGCCTTCGCCCACATTGGAGGTGTTGGGAAGATCCAACTGGTACACCTCTCTCCTAAGGACACTGGCAAATGTAGGATGGCCAAGGGCCTCCTGGAACTCAACAAGTTTTGTCTTAGGTCATCCAGCAGATTCTGTTCGCAACAAGGGTTGTTACTTCCGAAATTTCCAGTGCTTTTATGGTGTCGAACTGTTCCCGCTTGAAACAACATTTTTTGACTGCATCGGTCAAATGAAGACGATGCTCTACTCAGTCTACCCATCACAACTTCACTTCAATCTGAAGATACATATTAGCTATATCTGATTGATTCTGATTGCATATGTTTTCCCCTAGTGCGAGCGACATTGGACGGGCCATGGCTCGGTGCTATGTTTGGATGGCATATTTGGAAAAGGGGCCGGAGACTGGCAATCCAGATGTAAGAATCCGAAAGCCAGTGCTAGTATTATTGGTATTCGCCGTCGCCCTTGACATCGTCAGAATACTAGCAATAATGACAACGATATTCGGAGTAGCAGTCACTATCTCTCTCTCGGGTTTCAATCCTCACCCGTAGCCAATAAGAGTCATCCCAGTTGTAACTTGTACGTTGCACTCGTTTGGAACCAGTCATGCTTTCTGGAGATTCACTATCTCATTTCCCTCAATGGTCATAACTGCATCCAGCCTTTGGTCCAAGAACCACAGGATCACCCAAAGAAAAAAAAAGTGATTCCACCTCTTCCTTGACTTGAACCAAGACTCAAGGGATGCAATGCTGCACCTCCTACCACGTCCGGTGAGTAGCCACCGGCCACACCCAACAATCGATCTCCACCGATCCAGAAAACGTGCGGCGACTGGGAAGCCAAGGGGCCTGCCGTTGGTTTCGAACCTGACCGTTCCTCCCATGTTTAAAGGTTACAAGAAGTGGGAAATGAAGGACTTGCAAACGTCCATTATTCCTTCTTACTATTCATTGTCACTGCAGGAAGACAAGAACCAACCAGAAAGGGTCAAATTTAGGATAAATTTTTCAGGGTATGGTTATTGGATCATTGTCAGGGTTCTAGTTTTGAACATCTCATCAACCGCTGCTCCCTCAACTCATCTGGCAAGTGAGGACGTACGTTCCACTAGGCGTAAACGAAATCTAAGTCGAATATTATCCACCAAAATTTACCACCTCGAGGCCAATCCTCGCACCCCTGCAACTGCTGGGTGCCTGCCATGTTTTCCTCTCCATCATCAGTCAACTCAGTCCAAAGAGCGGAGCTGCTGTCGTTATTCTCGCCGTCGCAAGGTTCCCAGGGGCGTTCGGCCATAGAGCGGTTGAGGTGACAACAGACCTGAGGGATATGGTAGGACGATCGGCAAGGCGAAGAATCTCTCCGGTCTCATAAGTTTCATGTTCTGAGGATGCTACAGTTACAGCTACAAGTTATCTTAAAATCAAGGCGACCGCATGGATTGTTCCAACAATGACAAGACATGGGCCAAAACAACACTAAATTTGCAAAACATCAAACAGCAAAACCCACAACCGCACAACCCCCTCCACCGTTGATCCCAACCTCTTTCCAATCAATCGTGCCCACATCACCATCTGCCCCTGGAACAAACCGTGCCGTCGACAAATACGGGCGTGGATCCTCCGTTGTGACCACCTGTCGCGCTTCCGGACTGAAACTGCCCAGGAAGCGCGAAGCGCAAAGGCGGTCGCGGCTCAACGCCAAGCGCTGCCAAAGAGCTTGTTCCGACACGGTGCGTTGCCTTAGCATGGCACATTCTGGAGCTCTGATATTTAGGATATTAGGATGTTTCTAACTAACAAGTGCCAATCCAAGTCCTTCGAAAACGGGACAATGCAATACATCGCATTTATCCATTTATCGGTATCACGGTGCTTGAATCAACTGACCTGAACGAACCGCGCGAAGACACCTCCTATCTCAATGTTGCCACAATCGTTTCGAGGGCCTGGAAAGTCACCAAGGCACAGTGATCGACAGCAGGTCCCTGTACTACACAAAGCATCCTCATCCAAGCACAACAGGATGCGATAATGCACGCAGGAAATCAACTCGTCCAACACAGAAGCGCTCGCAGGAAGTGCACACATCACTAACGAAACTAAAATGACGTGTTGTGGCAATGCAAAGACTGTATTTTTTCCCAGTAACATTGCTTGAAGTAAAACTTTGCACTCTGTCGACAAATGAAACGTGTTCAGCTGATTTTTTGGGGGAAAAGACTTCGAAAACAATGCTACAAAAATGCGACTTCCAAGCCAGTACCCAAGGGGCACAACCTTGAGCAACGCGGGCCACTCCACACACTCAAGCCAAGCAGGAGTGCCGATGATTCAATCAACCAATGAAGCCTTTTACAGCAATCCCACCCATTTAAATACTTGGGACATATGAAAGTCATTCACCAAATACGTTAATGCACCAACAAACAACGAATTCAACATTGCCCTTCAAACATGCTAATGGCAAAGGATAGTTGAAGGCGAAACCTGTAATGGACAATGCTCACAAAAATTTGCCCGGAAGAAAACTTGCCTGGGTCCACATCTTAAAAATACAATGGCACTGATTGCGCTAGGTTGCTGTTGGCCGGGCGAATCTCCGAGTTTTATAGTTTTTGCGCGGATTCCCGGGACATATGCCATTTACATCCATGTACGGGTGGGAGCAATGCCTAGGAAAAAGCGCGATTAAAAGAATCTGTTTCACAAAATGATGAACAACCATAAGCGTAATAATACACCCTAGTGTGAATGAACTAGAAATGCGGAGGGGTCCAAATGCAGGGTCGTCTTCAAGATAGCGGCAATTATATAAATTGTAGGAACAAGACATGTTGCGAGAGCATGCGTGGTGGCATGGCTTGGAAATTTTCTAGCCAAGAAAGATTTGGAATTTGCCCATTGTTTGCAGGTTGCTTGGAACAAATTTTTGATTTTTGAACATATCTTTCTGAACAAACACGGCTCTTTGGCTTTGCGGCTCAACTTATTTGACGCAGCGGTGTTTCCTGCTATGCCTTTCGGACTTGCAGCCTTGCCATTGACAAAGGTTTGCCTGCCAAAACTTGGTGTGGTGCATACACGCATGCTTCGTTCTGTACCTGGGTGCGTTCGAATTCGTGAGGAATTCGAAAGCTGTCGGGACATTATGGTGCAAAGGAATCACAAACTGGCCATTGCAAACATTTTGTTCCCAAGGCAGGGTTGGGAAGATAGACTCTTCCGATCAAAGTTTCGAGGCACACATCAGATCGCAGGATCACCTGAAGCATGGCCGGCTAACTTCGTTTCCTGGAATCCTTTGACGGATTGGGAGTCGGATTCCTCTTGTAAACCTCAAAGGAAACGTGGCTGTCCATCAACACGTTGGGATGACGGCTCGGCAAATTTTTCCAGAGAATTCTTCCACAAATGTGCAAGCAAAGAGGTGCACCTCTGAAAGAGTTTATGTACCGTTCTGCCGAGCCCACCTTGGTTTGTAGCCATGTAGGAAACAGGTTTTGAAGAATCCACAACATATGATTCGACACTCCGTGTTCGGACGAAACTAACCACAGGGCACCGCAAACCCAAGCTCAAGAACCACACCGGAATGTTTGCAACGAGGGTCTTATCCAGAAACAAATCGGCGGTGTGCAAATGTTCTTCCAACGGTCGCCCAGCACGGAAACCATGTTGTGCTTCTGGCCGGTGGCTGCCAAGACACGAGTGTTTCCTGTGCAATTCATGTAAACACAAATTTTCTAGAACAACCATACAGGGGCAATCGGCCGAAAGTCCGTGACCAGTGCCGCTCCGCACTGTTTCGGCCGCATCGTGAACAAAGTCCCTCTCCAGTTCGAAGGATATGGCCACGCGATGGCAAATCATTGTATAAATGTTCAAGTTCGGATATGTAAAAATTTGCGCGTTGCATGGTCATGTTAAGTCCCACTGCAGACGTGCCTCTGAATTTTTCATCGCCAGCTCTCGCTAGGTGCTCTGTGCATTCGGACAATTGGCCAATCGAAAGGAAAAGAGATCGGAGCAGCCAACAAATTGAAGGTTGGCTTCCTAAGCTCGATCAAAAACAATTGACTGGCAATTGCACATCCACCTTTAGGCGAGAACCAGAGCGGCAGGAAATGCTGAAATGCGTATCTCAACATAAGGCTAGAAGCACTGCCAGAAAATTTCAGAAAATGTCCATGAGTGCAGGAAACATTAAAGCTGTCGACTGAATTCTCTCACGGCTATCCTTCGGAAGTTCTGCAAAAATTGACGCAGCCCCCATCTCTTGCAGGTAGTGTTGAAGTGTTTCGACGTTCTTAACTCTCATAGTCCACATGATCTTAGTGAGCTCAGTATCACGTCGATAGGCCGCAATGGCCCCTCCCGATCTCAAAGAAGCAGGTGTCAAAGCCAGCTGAGTAGGAACCCTCAACCAGCTTAAAATCATACCCCACCGTTTTCTAAAGGCAGCCGGAAACCCAGGATATAATGAAGAACTACGTTCAAGGTCCCCTAAAAGCCACTCCAGAAACTTTGCCAGTTGTAAATTTTGGAATCTTTGTATGCTGAACAGTGCCAATGCCACGACGTCTGCCTTTCGGTTTTCCTATTCGCAGAAAAATTGTTGCGGCATCTTCTACTACCAAGTCTCGACAAAGTAACAGATCCGATCTGACAGCATTCAAAGTCTCTCCAGGCCTACATAGTCCCTCAAAAGTTAACATGCAAATACCAGCCCAACGGTACCATCGCCACATGAATGCAACGCTGACCATGGCTCTATAAACTACTAGCGGCATGGGGGTTCTATGACTCAATGGTTCCACGATCTGCCACTTACTGACCAGTTGCCAAGGAACGGCCATAGCACCCCGAAGCATCGGATTGCATCGTTGTATATAGGTGATCAGCTGGCGCAAAATATAAAGACTATGACCCTCAGAAAACAAAAACTTTCCATAGGATTCAATTAAAAGCCCGATGGTGGCAGGATTATTGGACAAAACGTCAAAAGCCTCTGAAGATAACTTACCAAGGCTCCATAAACGCAAAGATTTCCAAACCTTCTCTCCAAGCAAGGCTGTTTGAGGTTCGACCAAATCAGTTTGTTCCAAAAGACCAAGATTTCGTCTGGAGCGGCCTGAACGGCTGGGACCGGGATTTGAGGCTTCCCCGATCCTGCGATTTGTCTGCTTGGCCATTCCGGCCACATCCATTCTTCGCCTGAAAGGGATCAATCCAGTATCCAGTAAAATGGCATCAGCAAGTAACCCACAAAAACGTCTAGGATATTCCTGTGCCAATCGGGTCCACGGCAAGCCATACTCTTTTGACCAACCCACTAGACGAATATGTTTATGTCCTTTGTTGCAAAACAGGCATCGATCTTTCAGCCACAAATTTGTGAATACTCTGGTACGTTTCTTCCAAGGGCACCCGCAGGTGCAATAGTCAATTCTGAAGCTGTTGGAAGGAATGTGAGCCCCGAGCCGTCGCCATTCTGGTAACCACCACAAATATGAAAGATCAGGGTTTTCCACCCAGAAAAAGATACTGTTCAAAATGCAGACCGACACTAATCCGGCCAGCCAGCAAGCTTGGTCGTTACCTTCTGCGACTTTCTTCTCCATGTTTGGGCTGAGATTGGGCAGCCCTTTTGGTTCAGCCCGTGTGCGGACTGGTGGTCGTACTGCTCTTGAAAAACTCCGACATGTGATAGCAGCCCCTAAAGTGTGAACCGCTTTTAGATCCAGAAGTCTTTGAATGAGCAACCGATTGCTAGGACTGTTGAGGTCTTGAGAGGGGTTGTCCTCAATTTCAAAGGTCAGAGACCAAGTGTTGCCTCTATTGGCAACCTGTTTTGCAACCCCTTTCTTGCCTGAGAAAAGATCCAAATAGCCAGCAAAATCTGGTCGCCAGTCGGAGGGATACTTCCAATGAGATGGGAAAACGAATTGCTCTATGGGGATTTCTTTCAACACATCAACTGCTTCTTGGGACAAAGCAGGAACTCCTTTTTGGAAAGCCGTGGGAAAACTGAAAAGAACGGAGCTTGCAAAAGGACTTTCAGAAGGCTTCAAAGGCTTCTGAACTGCAGGTACCACCTCAGCTGACTCATCACCATTGTTGAAGGAAGATGGACCATCCACCACCGAGTCAAAACGATCTGGCCTCTTTGCAGGATCAGAATAACAGCGGTCACTCGGACATGTTCCCTCACCCACAGACGTCAGATCGTTCCGACTGGCGGGAAAGGATCCAAAAGAATCAGTAGCCGGGGCAGGTTCCGCAAAAAGAGACTGTGCAAAATCATCAACCAAGCTGAATTCATGTGAGGATAGTGGAAACTGCGCATTTCAAGATCCTATTTTTCAAATGCCCTTTTCGAACCCTCCAATACTGCATAGTGTCCTGAAGAGGGGTCGCTAACTCTCTGCAGCCTCTAAAAGCCTCTAAGCCTCTAAGCCTCTAAAAGCTTTTAAGCCTCTAAAAGCCTCTAAAAGCCTCTAAAAGTTTCTAAAAGCCTCTAAAACCCTCTCAAAGCTTCTAAAATATTAAACTCTCTGCGAGCCTCTATAAGCTTCTAAGCCTCTAAAAGCCTCTAAGCCTGTAAAAGCCTCTAAAAGCCTTTAAAAGCCTCTAAAAGCTTCTAAAAACTTTTAGATGCGTTTAGAGGCTTAGGCGCTTTTAGGGGCTTAGACGCTTTTAGGCGCTTAGGCGCTTTTTAGGGGCTTAGGCACTTTAAGGGCTTAGGTCGTTTAAGCTTAGGCGCTTTTAGGAGCTTTTAGGCGCTTAGGCGCTTTTTAGAGAGGCTCAGACGCTTTAGGCGCTTTTAGGCGCTTTTAGAGGCTTAGGCGCTTAGGCGCTTTTAGAGGCTTAGACGCTTTTAGGCGCTTAGGCGCTTTTAAGGGCTTAGACGCTTTTAGAGGCTTAGACGCTTTTAGGCGCTTTTAGAGGCTTAGACGCTTTTAGGCGTTTTTAGGCGCTTAGGCGCTTTTAGGCGCTTTTATGCGCTTTTAGGCGCTTAGGCGCTTTTAGAGGCTTAGGCGCTTTTAGAGGCTTCTGCGTAGTTTTAGAGGCTTTAAGAGGCTTTTAGAGGCTTAGAGGCTTAGGCGCTTTTAGGCGCTTTTAGGCGCTTAGGCGCTTTTAGAGGTTTAGGCGCTTTTAGAGGCTTGTTCGAGTTAGGGTGACCCCTTCTCAGGCCGCAATGCAATACTGCTTCGAACGAGCTGATGAAGTCCAAGAATCGTCTTCTGAATACGGCTGAGACAATTCAAAAAGACCCGGCAACCCGGACAGACTCCAAGGCTCAGTGGAATAGCTTGATAGCCACCGGTCCAATTCATCCAACCGGTCTGCATCAGACATCCCGTTGTTGCTGTCAAGCCAAGGAAGTGGAGATTTCAAAGGTTTTCGCACCGGCACTTTACGAGTAGGATCGTCTGCTGGGTTTGTTTCAGACGGCAAGAAGCCTGGAGAGCCGTTCATCGAACAGCCGAGGTATATTGGCAATGACTGTTGCAGAATGTCATTCAAAGCGGCAGAGCTGGAACGACCCTTCAGAATTGCTCCTAACCCCACCTGACTGTCAGCTAGTTGAAAATACCTGGAAGGAAAATGTTCAAAAGCTGCACTACGTTCAGTTTCAATCATGCCAACCAGTTCATCCAAATTTATATGTCGCCCAGACCGAGTGGCCTGAGCTTTCACTGTACGAAACTGCAATGTAGTAGCCAATTCAACCCACAAAGGATGGGAAGAACCTTTCCCTCAGGTAATTCCTCAGCCGGAGGCAAAGTACCTTTCAAACGCTGGAGCTTCTTCACCGGTGACAACAACTTTGCCCAAACTGACTTTCGCAGCGGATGTCTGTGCACCTCTTCTTTCAACCACTCAGGCAGAACTGCTCTCACCACCGCAAAGCCCCAAGAAGATGCATCTGAGGCGTAGAGATGGCTAGCATTCTCGGCACGTAAAAAGGTGACTGCCAATGGGGCAAGAGAAATGCACAACAACAACTCGTCTTGCAAAGCTATTGACAACCGTAAAACATCTCCAGCGGATCCCTCTGTTTGCAAAACGGTGTAACAAATGTTTAGGATGGAAAGCATGCGTCTGCGAAAGAGGAAAATGGATGTCCAACATCCTACCAATGTCTCCAGAAGGCCCAGAGTAACCACTCCAAGCTTTATTACACCTATAGTCGCAAACCAAATGGGAATGACACGTTTCAATGTTGCACGAACAGTTCCAGCATCGCCATCAAAATGTGACCCCCAGAACTCAGCTTCCGTATCATCAAAGAACGTTTTGCCAAGATGCGGGGTGAGCCCCAACGATTCAAACCTTGCAAGTGCTTCATTCATCTTTTGAGCTGCTTCTGTAGGGACATCTTTCGACCAAGCACTCCTAATCAGCTTCTGAAAGATAATCAGGTCGTCGATGACAATTCCCAACATGCAAGGGCTACGGGGCAACGAAAGGTTCATTGCAATCAAATTCTTTTCTGAAACCAAGCCAAGTTGATATAGGATTCCCAAATGAGCAGTCTGAGCTAACTCTACTGCGCAAGTATCGCCCATTGCGAGCGTCTGCAATCCCAAGTATATGGCCCCGTTGTATGAGTCTAAATCTGATGTGTAGCAATGAAAATCTCGAATTGCATCCTTGTGCGTCTGAAAAAGCAAACTGTTTCGAGCTAACCTCTCCGGTGAAATCCTGAAGGAATAATAATAATAAAATTCACGGAGATCCGTGCCAGAAACAAGGCAAATCTCAGACTTATCCAAATGAAGCTCGGTGAGATTTGAGGCTGAAGCCATGGAAGCTATCCACCTTCCGGGTGGACACTCTAGGGTGTTAAAGGGGCGCGAGTCAAATATCAATCGGTCTCGATGCTGGTCCTTCCCAACTGAGAATAAACCGGCTTGATAGCCGGGATAGATGTCTGACTCCTTGATCGCACCTAAACGTCCGCTGTTGTCCAACTTTCTCAGGAGAGCCCAAAAACTTCAGACTCCTTGCCATACAACTTAACTTTAGGTGGTTCCACTAAACTCTCATGCGGTTTCAAGGCTGCTTGGATGGGCTCCTCATAGATGAATCTCCCCAAGTCGTCAAGAAAAGGAAAAGGATCAAATTCAGGAACCCCTCGAAACTCCAGTCGGGAAGCTTTCAGAGGTTTTGCTGCCATATTAGATCCTGCAACAACAGTTCCGCAAATCTCCCCACCCGAAGCTCTTTGAAGCCCACGTGCAAAAATCCTTTTTGTAGCTGAAGCCCAGCCACCACCACTCAATGAAGGTTGGGATTCTTCAAATGTCGATGCAACTCCTTCCTCAAAAGTCGAAAGACGGGCCAGAAGCTCATCGATATTCTCAACCTTGGCAGCGGCTCGGCCCATGTTCTCAGCAGTGATGCACTCTGTAGTTTTCCACGCCCGCATAAGCAGCTCTATGTGTCTCACTACTTTCCATTGCAGTTTTGACAGCGGCATGAACAGGACACATTCCAGGGGACAAACTCGGGGTCTCCTCAGGTGTAGCCAATTCAAAGCAGCCACAACTAAGTTCACACCACGCTTGAAACTCATGCCCTCTTTTTCCAAACCTGCACTACCAACCATCAGTTTTGGATACGGCAATGGAAAGGGCCACATACGGGCGGTACACCCCGAACTTGAGGTAGTAGCTGGACGTCGATGAAAAGACCTGACAAAGTAAGCAAAGTCACCACCCACTTTTGCCAGGAAACGAAAAGAAGCACACCACCAAGTAGATGGATGAAAGCCTCTAGAAGATGATTGTTGTTCTTCTGAAATGTCATGCAGAAAAGACCCCTCCGCCGGCACCTGAGGGGGTGAGAGATCGTCTTGAACTATTGATTGGGAGGAGGAGAGCCCTCCCCTTGTTGTCCTTTCTTCTTTCCTTTCTTGCCTGCTCCTTTTCCCTCTCCATCTTCCGTCTTCACAACTCCTCCTCCTCCAATGGCCCCCCTTTTCCCCAGCTTCTGGCGTCTTTCGATGAACTCGTCTTGTTCTTTTACTCGATGCATGAAGGCTTCTGCCCACTGCGTTGGCCACAAACGGGTATGTTGGGGTTCCAATAGATCTGGAGGTACATGTCGATTGAAAGAGGAGAACGGAGGGGGGTCTTCTAGACCCCCCTCCGCTGCAAGCACCCACTGGCCACGATCCACTGCTACCTGGTCCAGTTGACAAAGGAAAAGTGATAGTTTCGCCTGAGCCTCCTCCACTCTTCCCAGACGCAAACTGTCTAGAGCACCTGCTATCGTCCAAGCCGTGCGGACGGTGGCACCAAGATTTGGGATCTTGGAACGGTGTTCCGTCCAATGTTTTGTGGATCCGGGGGCAATTTCTGGAGCACCAAAGTCGCTTTCCATGCGACTCTCTATGACCCGGTAGATGTCTCCAGGAGATTCCCTCATAGCTTTCCTCAGATTTCTCAACAAAGTTGCATGCTTCCGGGAACCTCCCATAGTGGACGACGAGGAGCTTTGATCCAAGATTCCCGAGGTATCTTCGAGCAACTCCTCGAAGGATCTGGGTTTCTTCTTTTTGGTCAAAGAGCTCATGATGTTCGTCAACTTCACAACTGCCACGGAAACAGGATCTCCATCTAGTGGAGCAGCAACTTCTTCTGCATCTGCTCCTCCATCCTCCTCCTCGCTGTCGCCCAAAATGTCCACCTTTTTCGGCTGTCTGGCTCGAGCTCCCGGTGCATCCCCCAGTTTGGGCTTGTCTTTGACCAACATCTTTGAAAGTTCCTGAAGATGAGATGCATCAATGCCACTGGCCAAAGCTGCTTGGACTGCTTGAGGGTCTAGTCCAGGAAACCCACCGTCTGACTTGCCTGCTCTTGCAGGAGGAGCCTTTGGTAAAGGAACTGCTTGGGGAGGATGATTCACAGGAGGTGAGGAAGCTTTGACCAATTTGTCCATGGCCATCTTGATGGCGACCACGTTCTCTTCCAGCTTTGAAATCCGCTGAGTCATGATATCTGGCCCCATCACTGCTTCTTCTTGGCCTGAACCTTCTCCGGCAGTAAGAAAGGAAAACTTTTCGTCTGCTGCTGCAACTAATCCATCTGCAAAAGGGACATAGCCGGAGTCCCCTTGTTCGGTTTTGAATTCTGTGGTGAAATGTTCTGCATCGAAGGAATCGAAAGAAAGACATGGAAGATAGCTATTTTTCAACAGGCCCAACCAGACCTTTATATCAATGCCCTCTTCAACAATCTCCCGATCAAGTTCCTTGACGCCCGCAACTGAAATCGCTATAGGTCTCTGCAAACAATCTGGGGGCAGCTGACGACTGTTCCGAAGTCTGTGCCAAGCTGTCCCAGGCACTGCAACCAACAACTGAGAGTCAATGATTGTCACAACCACTGTCGGTATTGCAACGGCCGCTTCAAAATCACCAATGAGGAACACTCCCACTGGGTAATCTGCCACAACAGTACCGTCAGCAGAATGAACTAGAAAAGGCTTAAAAGAATCAATTCCCTCTGCTTCTGCCTCCGAGGCCTCGCCTTCAGGAGGATCAATAGTTGCCATGTGTCAGGTTTTCAGGCCACAAAAAGCCTGCTCTCTCTGCCACCAATCTAGCGTCTTCTTCAGCGGGAAGTCCAATGAAGATAGAACTGCCAACGTCACCTGTTGGCTTCACAATCCTTGCCACCTTAGCAAACTTGGTGAATACGCCCACAGGGTTGTGCAGTTTTCCACTGTGGTCGCGAAAAACCAAGTAAACACGATTCCCCTCTTTGATCTTTTCTCTTCCTGAAAGCCCTCGCCGCGTACCGTCAAGGCACGAGCGAATCCACACACCAATCTGACCGAGAATCAATTGTCTGTCTCGGGGCAATGAAAATGCAGTTGGAGAAACAGGAGTTGGGGAAGAATAAGATGAACTCTGAACTCTGTGCTACAACTGAAGTCTCAACTGGCAAAACAACTGAGGCAGCTTCCGAAACAATCTCAAAAGCCGATTCCGCCCTCTCTGATTCCAGTGCAGTCACCCGTTGCTCCAAGAGATCAATGCGAGCCAACGCCAATTTCAACTGATCCTCCAAACGTCGAGATGAAGAGGAATCAGAAACAGGCATCAACCAATCCGGAAAATGGGAGTAGTACGTGCAAAAGCAGCCACTTGACGTCTGACTGCTGCCACCCACAATTGCCTAACAAGCACCACAACCTCCACCACAGGACCCAAAGCAAATCCAATACAGATGCCAATACACAATGACAACCAGTCTAATCGGAAATGAGAACCAGATGAAGAAGTGGGCCACACCGGACAATCACAATTGAAGGGGGTATTTCGCTCAAAGCCCCAATGATCAACCAGAAACTGCCAGGCGAGAGCACCAAAAGAACCCCGAGCCGCTGAAACTGCTAAGGGGCTTCTAGACATTCAAGACTTGATCCCTCAAAGCTGCACCAGCAGTGTGATGAACATTTGAAACATGCACGTGTTTTTCCTTTCTTGTAACCTAAATTTGTGACACGCACATGTCCCAGTGGCCACAGCGCCTGAGATCAAAAAATGTTCCGTAGCATCAAAGGTGGGCGTATCCTGTTCACCCATTTCGGTTTCAAGCAAAGTGTGAAATGCTGAAGGATCCCCATTTTCATCCATGAATGGCTTCCACCCCTTCAACACCTGTTTGCGTCAATGTTGCTGTTTGTGTGCTTGCCCGTGGGGTGAGGCACAGTGGATGCACCGATGATCATTGCCAATGGGGATGCAATATGCAATAGTCTTGGCATGTTTTTTTCTCTCCAGGGCTTTTTGGTCGTGGAAGGTCCAATGGTACAGGCTACAGTTTCTTTTTATACTGGCCAGTCTCCAGATGTGATATGGTACGGAATGTGCAAGTCCAGACCTTCGTGTACCGGGCTGGGCGGCGATATGAGGGCACCGGGGAACATGTGTGGGAAAAGAGTGGCGGGAGGAAGGCTGTTCGAGCAACAAAGTGGGAGGTAGCTGCGGAGGGGGTAAACAAAACTGGTCAACGGCACACCCGAGCCGCCTTGGTGGCTGCTTGGAGTGAAGGGGCGCTGGATCCCGCTCTGGCGTTCGCGAGCGCGCGTTTGAAATCGGAGCCACCTGCCTCCAACTTCGATACCAAGGGCGACCAACCAAGGGTTCGTCCGTTAAGTCCGTTAAGCTTCCGTGCATCCTGCAAAACTGCTCCTTCATAAGCCCCTCCCCGTGACTTTGGCTCCCCTGATTTCTCTCTCTTGGTTGCCCCCTCACATTGGTGGTCTTTCTTGCTATAACCTGTTTGCGACAGTCGCGACAGTCGTCGACCTTGAACATGTTCCGGATGTTAAAATTGGTTTTAAATTGGGGTATGCATCACCTATGCTGAAGTGCCGGCAAGTGCAATGTCATCTCGTTGTGACGATCCATCGTGATTTCTTTTATAAAGATTTAATGTAGACTATCAACATTGTGTCTCTTGCAGTCCTTTGTCCCCATACCAAACGGCCCAACGTGCAACAAAAGCGCCAAGCCATTACTTTCTACCCACCCAATGCAAACAGGGAATTTACCGCCCACGACCGAGCGTCAAACGCCTGGAAATTTTAGGTTTTTTTAACTCCCTTTTTTAGCCGCAAGAAAGTTTTCGGGCGAAGGGCCGCTTCCGAACTTCCTTAATTTTTTTCACATATAAACACGGGATTATCATTTACAATCTGCGAGTCGAGCCTTCTTTGCCAACAAATCGATTTTTCTGAGCAGAAATGTTTCCATCAGGAACAAACTGAAATTCTTCGATGCCATCGTGACACCAATCGCTTGTTTTGGAGCTGGGCCCCGGTGCATGCCGATATGGTCAATCTGGATATATCCACTTTCGACGTATGATCCGATGCGTGGTTGGAGCTCCAAGCTCCATTTGTTGGAGGGATCCGTGGCACGAAATTCTGCACATCTGGAATCAACGCGTGCGAGAAATGGCTGAGGCATGTCACATAAAAACATGGGCTGAAAATTGCGCGTATCAACATTGGAAATTTGCTTGCTACATCATGAGTCTCCCCCATGAACGATGGGCTCGCCGAATGCGTTTGGAAGAGGGCCTGTTGGACGTCCAGCAATGCATTGGGCAAACAAATTCGAACAGTTTTCCCGAATCAAGCATTGGTATTTCTGCGAAGTTTTGTACAGCGTAGCCGTGTTCTTTTCACACCTGTTTTCGCACTGGCTCGCGCCCTAAAGAGGGCTGCCTTGTCGGCATGCGAACCTCAGACCTTTACTCCTTTTTTTTGCCGCAAGAAAGTTTTCGGGCGAAGGGCCGCGTCCGAATTTCCTTAATTTTTTCACATATAAACAAGGGATTTCACTCTTTTCTCGGCTGTGCCCGAAACACGCTGCTGACTGGGGCACAAAAGGTTTACCTTGACCATGAAAAAGGTACCTTCAAAATTTTAAAGGTTGCTCATTCATGGCCCTAGCCCAAATGCAACTTCACGAGGTACTCACCTAACAAGGTCAAAAAACCCCTCCTGAATCGCAGCTCACATGTCCCTTGCCCAAAGACCATTTTCTGAGGCTATGACTATGATTCTGGACGGGGGTTTTGTTCCCACATGACAACTGACAATGTTTGAAAAACACCAAGGTCAAGCCTGCACGCCAATGGCAGGCCTGCTTTAAGGCGCAGGCCAATAAATTGTTAATTGTTAATATTAATGTCAAAATTGTTCCAAACGTAAAAACATTTTGAAAAATCATGAAGCAATCCACCGTCAATAAATAAAAAAGGATTGTCCGCGGCCGTAACTTGGAAACAAATAGTGGCTGGAGACACGCCCCTTTTTGTGATATCATATCATTTAATAACACGTCAACGTAAACATATTGGCTCAACTGTTTCTTGTTCAATTGTTTTTTGCGTCTTGCGTTTTTTTTCCTCACGCCTTTTTGCCGCGATAGGGTGTCAGGGAGCTGTTTTACTGGTCAGGTTCCAGGCATTGGGACTGTTTTTATACAGGCCAGTCTCCAGAAATGTAAAGCCCAAAGGCAAGTCCAAAGACCAACATGATCTGGATTATTCTCGAAACTGAACATCCTTGGCAATGACGCATAGTTGTTTGAAACCAATCATCACACTCGACGTTTTTTGTTTTTGCACCGGGCGGTGGTGGAGGCGACCCACCCTAAAACCGCGCCATTGGCACATCTGGAGGCTAGCCAGTATAAAAATAGCCGTGTTTGAACGGCCCTGAAAAGAGGCACAAAGCCCACCACAAAAAAAAAATCGAAAAAATCCACCAACGAATCAAGGAGGATGTGGGGGAAGGCAGCTGGCGTCTGCGGGGTCTGGCGGGAGTTGTGCGAGGAGGTCAGTAAGGGTGGGGGCTCGCCATCGAGATTGTGATGGTGGGTTGGGTCCTCGAAAAGGAGGCTGGCTGCAAATGCCGTGAACGCTGCGTGTGTGAGGGATGCTGTCCATCTGGAGATGAGGGAGGCGGTAGCGGCATGGCCCAAAGGTGCCGGAGTGTCACGGGCTGCGCGGTGGTCGCCTCAGGAGTCGAAAGTGCGACAGCACCGGCAGGTTCGTGCAAACAGTGGAAAGGGCAGTCGAAGTCGACGGAAGAGAAGGATTCGGAAAAGATGAGGTCGTTGGTGTAAGGGATGGTCGTGAAAGCTCGGCTCGCGAAAGGGCCGGATTGGGAGGTGATGAGTGCTCGAGTGGCTGGTGGTAAGGTGTTGAAAAGCCACCCTCTGGCGAAGGGTCCTTCTGCTGTTGCTGGTGGGGGGGCGGGTGCTTGGGTTTGGCCGGAGGCTATGGCGGCATACGTGGGCGGTTCCCATCCTGTTGCAACTAAAGTTCGCGCAGCGTCCGCGGCGGCTTGGAGCGCCGGAGATGCTTGGGAGTGGGCGGTAAGTTGTTCACGGGTCTGGTGAGTGAGCTCGGGCAAGTAGGTCTAAAGGACAGGAAATTGCCGGCCCAGGACGACCAGTATGCCGGGGCTGTGGGAATGGTGGCTGACATGAGGCCTAAGCCGCCTTGTGTGAGGAGTAGGTGTGCGATGGCCAAGGATGCGGCTGAGATGTCCCTGGTATGGAACAAGGATTGGAGGCACGTCCCGATGGCGGTGTCGTGAGCTTCGGCAAAATCTTTGGTACTTTCTGGTGCACAGATTCGTAACAAGTAGGTGCTGTGGGGGCTAGCACAAAAGAGCAGCAGTAGGCATGATGCTTGCAGGCCATCTTGCGTGCACGTTTTGTAACTTGGAAGGCTCGGATAGTCCTTGGGTGTGACGCCATTCAGCTTGTCGGTGCGGTAATCTTTCTCCATCCGGAGGCAATGTGTTTCAGCTTTCAAAGAGGGGAGGCGAAGACCAGGGAATGATGTAGGCTGGAGGGAGGCGACTGGAAAAGCCAAGTCGGGAATGATGGCGTGGTCTCCACAATGTTAGACAAAAAAGGACGATAAGAAATATGGCCCCTCTTGGTTCGAGGAGGTGGTGGAAAGGAGGCTAGGACTGTGGTGGGAAGAACTGGCATCCTCCAGGGGGATAGATGGATGGAAAGAAATTGCGCTCGTTCATATTTTTTTCGTTATACGTGGTTTGGCCCAAAGCCGGAGATGATTCTTCTTTCGAGGCTGAGTGCTGAAAAGGCAATTGGGACAAGAACATTGAACTTGCACAGGGGTTGTTTCTGCGGAAACCCCAAATCACGCACAAAACAAAGAAGTGTACCAAGTTTCTTAAGTCAAGAGAATTGGCACAAATCAAGAAGTGTACAGTTTTCAATCACGGAGCTGTCTTTAATCTCAAGGACAGAAAGACTTTCAGGTGCTGCCGCTTGGGTTTGGGTGCTTCAGGTTATGAGCCCAAGCCATTGAACCGATGGCAACCCTTCGAAGAACTGAGGAAGCGATGGATCAGGGAGACCAACAACTAATCGGTCAAGAACTGGTTCCAGTTGCTACTTCAGCATCGAGAACAAATGGCCAGGATTTCCATGAAGCTTTCCTGGTTGCAGCCCAAGAACCTGCTTTAGCGGCGCCTGCAATTCGAGATAGATCGCCAGAGCTTCCAGAACAAAGAAGCGAAGCGAATGGTGTTGGTGGAACAAACACTCGAGAAGAAAGAGATGGAGTTCCAGCGATGCCACTTGGAATCCGTCAGAGCTTTGGACCAAGTAGTCTGGAAGAGACCAGATCCCCTGAAGGAGTTGGTCGTGGACCCACTATGGTTCCGCTGTTTGATCAGGAGCAGCTGAATCGACTTCATGCGCTACAACAACAAGCCGCATGGATGTACTCAACAAGAATGGCAACAGAAGTTGCTGGTGAGGTGGCAAGGCCGTCTTCTTTGGCCTTGGAAGGCAGAGCACAGGTGCCGGAGCAGTATGACATCTTCTTGCCAGCAATGAGATCGGCCGCACTTCTTGGAGGACAAGGAGCTGGGCAGCTTCTTCTGGAAGAGATTCAGTTGATGCGTCAGTCCCAGCTGGAGTTGAAGATTGAGAACATGAAGCTAAGAAAAGAAATGGATCGCATTCAAGGTGAACAGAATGCGAAGTTCTACACACCGGAGAAGGGAGACCCAGAGACACCACGAGGCGGAATATGTCCTGACCCTAAAGAACTTCCAAGCTTTCGAGGTGCAGGCGATCAGTTCTTCTTTGTCCTAATGAACGCCAACGTCCAACCGAACCTCAAGGTCCTAACGTACTTGGAGGACTTAAAGAATGTCAAGATTTTGGACGAGGGCAAGGGCAGCAAACTTCGGCTGGTGACCCAACTTTCCAAGTGTTGGTGAAATTGATGGAAGGAATGCAACTACTTCAAGGCCGTCTACTTGATGATCGAGATGGAGATCGGCAAGGTGGAGTGGAAAATGTCCAAGGAAACGCTCCACAGCTTCCTCAGCTGGTGGAGTGGAATCCAGCTACTGGACCCATAGACTTGGGAGACTGGTTCACAGTCATCGAACCAGCGATGTCCGATTTGAGTAGGACGTCAAATGAGTGGTGGTCTTTGTTGATGGAGGAGAGCTACAAGTGGTATGCGACTCACATGCAACTTCAGCCTCTACAGCGAATCGACCACATCCCAGTCCCTTCGGAGAAGCTTCGTCAGCCAAAGTGGAGGCGACTGGAAAGAAAGGCAGCGTCATTGCTGCTCATGAGCTTGCCATTGCAGCAAAGAGAAGACTTGGTAAGCAGCAAGAAGGTCGAATCAATGCAGATAGTCTGCCAACTTCTTGTTCAGTACCAACCCGGAGGGTTGGGAGAGAAGGAGCTGATTCTGAAGAGTCTTGAGATGCCGAGTGAAGGACATCTACAGCTGAGCCGGTTCAAAGCCTTAGACGTTGGCAACGTTGGAGGAGAAGAGCCAAGGAGATGTCAGTGCAAGAGCCGGACCCCTTTCTGTTGGTTCGTGGTCTTTCTCGAATCATCAAGAAGCCCCTGGAGCAACATCGTGACTTGAGCTTCAGGATTTCGCTGGCGAGATCTACACTGCAGATCGATGCAACGCCCACAGCTGAGTCTGTCGGCACCTTCGCAATGCACCTTTTGGCAGAGTTTGAGCAGATGACCCACAGCGAAGTTCAGGCCAACAAGAAGAAAGATCAAGGAGAGAACAAGCAGAAGGCTCTGAGAGCTGCAGAGCAGCAAGGAGGAGGACGGCAAGATGACAGACCTTCTTCAGTACCACAATCTGGTGACCAAACGCGAGACGTACCCGCTTGCAGATTCTTCCTGTCTGATGCGGGCTGTAAGAAGGGGCGATCGTGCAAGTTTGGTCACGACCAACGAGATGAACGTCGAAGGTGCTATCACTGTGGATGCCCGGATCACCTAGCACCTCTATGCACCCGTGGAGATTCACCTCTGAAGCAGAAGATGATGAGAAACAAACAACAAACTCAACAGCAACGAGATGACCAACGATCCCAGGTGTCTAGTTCAGACACGCAGTCCAATGGAGGAAAGGAATCGGTGGCAGCTTTGCTGGAAGAGGCCAACAAGATGCTGAAGAATTTGTCCCATGAACCTCAAGAAGAACCAGCAGGATCAACTGGAGGAGGCCGTGGAACTGGAGTGGCATCGACGAAAGAAGCGGCTTCATCATCTGCAACAGGAGGTGAGAAAGGAAGAGAGGAGATGCTCAACAAACTTCAGGAGCAGCTGAACTCCTTTCGTCAAAAGACTTTGAGATTGAGCAGGATGTCAGCTTCGAACCCCAATGGACTCATCGATTCTGGTGCAACACACCCTTTGAGACCTTCAAAACCTTATGAGGACGTATCGCTCAACCGACCCGTTGATGTGGTGTTGGCAAATGGCGACAAGGTGGCATTGACTATGACTTCAACTGGAGTGATGGTGACTGAGAAGCAGGACATCGAACCAATCCTGCCAATGGGAATGATGGCAACAAGGCTTGGCTGCGAAATGACTTGGAATGGACCTTTACTTCGAGTCCTACATCCTGTCCGAGGTCTACTACCAGTTCGTTGCGATTCTGGATGTCCAACAATTCCCAAAGCATGGCCCTGGAGCTGATCTAGGAGATGGAGGATAAGGCTGATGGAATCTCCCTCAGAGGAATGTCCTTCGAGGGGGAGCACCAATGGATGAAGAGGCTGGCAAAAGAACACCCAGTCTTTCGTGATCTACCTCAAGAAGTACAAGACTCTCTTGCAGTACCACCTGGAGAATGGAGAGATTTGCCCTTCAATAAGCGGTGGAGGAAGAGAATGAAGCGAGACGGAGTGGTGGCACACGTCTATGCTGGACCCAACGAAGGTCACACTTTGGCAAAGGCACTTCAACTATGCGGAGGTGAACCAACGTCGATCATGGAGATCGATGTACTACGTGGACCTGACCATGACATGCTGTTGAATCAAGGCCCCTATGCTGGACTTTTGAGGTGTGCTTTGGAAGGAAAACTCAAGGCTCTGATTGGAGGGCCGAACTGTAGAAGCAGGAGCCTACTACGTCACATCCCCATTGAGAACAACCCGATGGCTCCAAGGCCTATCAGGAGATGGGATGGTGAGGAGTTTGGCATCAAGGAGGCTACGACCAAAGAGAAGGCGATGCTGCTGGAGGATGACAAGCTGACGATGAGGTTTCTCTTTCTCTACGCGGTTTCGAACTACATCAAAAAGGCGAAGGATGTGAAGGAGAAAACGTGGCTTCTTCTAGAACAACCAGCGGATCCCAAGGAGAAGAACCCAGAGGTTGTGTCATTCTGGCGAACTAGCCAGTGGCAACTTTTGAAGGACGAGTTCAACTTGGAGGAGATCCACTTCAACCAAGCAGATTTAGGAGGAGAAGCTAGCAAGCCGACAACAGCCGCTGGAGATCTGCCTTTGAAGCTTCAACCACATTTGACCAAGAGGAAGAAATACGTTTCTCAACGAGTTCATGACCCCAAGTCTTTGTCGAGGTGGTCGTGTGGCTTCATGAACGCGGTTGCTCAAGCACTTTTGGAGGAGATCTTCAAGAAGGAGCCGATCGTCAAGCAGTCAAGCTCAAGGCCGTCTCTTGGGAACGACACGTTCAAAATGGTCACATCCCTTATGACCGGAACTGCCTCACATGTCAGCAGACGCTTCAAATGCAGCTTCCCCATCGTCGAGTATCCCAACCAAAAGGAGGTGTCTTTTCTCTGGATACCACTGGACCTTTCAAACAAGCTCCAGATGGAGATCGAACTGTGGCAAAGTTTCTGCTGGTTGGTGCCTTCACATGGACGTTCCCGAAAACTTCAGCTTCGAAAGACAGGCTGGACAATGAACCGGATCTTCCACCGGATGCTCTTGAACTCCCAAGAAGGAGGTAGAAGATCAGGAGGATCCGACGGAAGGTTTGGAACCCGATTTACAACCACCTGGTGAACTTCCTCGACTACAAGAAGAAGAAGAAGAAGAAGAAGCTAAACCAGATGGAGAAGATGAAGAAGGAAAAAATGAAAGGGAAGACTTCGAAGTGAGGACTTTCCGAATGGTCGCTCCAATGCCTTCGAAGAGCTCTCCGGTGGTAGCTCAAGCGGCTATGGAGATGTACTTGAGATTGAGGTCTGAAGGCTTTGTGATCCATCAGATCCACACTGACAAAGGAGGAGAATTTTCGGGCTATTTCAGGAGGTGGGTGAACAGCCGTGGACTGCTGTATACATCAACACCTGGAGATGACCCACGTGGAAATGGAAGAGCAGAACGAGCAGTACAAGCCATCAAACAAGGCATACGGCGAGTTCTACATGGAGCTGAAGAAGGCCATGAGATGTGGCCATGGGCGGCACGAGATCTGAATGAGGTGTTGGCTGCACAAAGGAATGGAAAAGAGAGAGTGGGTCCCAGTTTTCTTGCTCCGGTGCTTTGCCGGAAGAGGAGGTGGAAAGGAGACACACTTGGACCAACCATGGACACCGTGAAGTACCTGGCTGGTTCTTGGGAGAATCATGGACATTGGGTACTAGATCCCAAAGGAAAGCCGATGGTGACCCGATATGTCATCATCCCAGCGCCAAGAAGAAAGGCTGAGATCGAATGGCAAGCTGTTGAGCCTGATGAAGAAGATCAACAGGCTGTGAGGAGAAGAATTAGAGGAAAGAATGCAGTGAGGAAGCTGCAGTTAGCAGAGGATGAGAAGATTGAAGAGTTCTACGAGAAAGCGATGGCGAACCAAGTCTTGGAGAACGAGATGATCACGCTGCCGATGGATGAACCTGAGTTGGTGGCTTTGGAAGCCCCCATCCTCACCAAGCTGAAGAAGTTTGCTGCCCAGGGGGAGGGGGAAGATGAGGTCCTTCAAACCAAGATCGTTGGACAGCAAGAAGTTGGAAGAGATTGGAGCTTATGGTTGGAGACCACCAAGGATGAGATCAACTCCCTCATCTACGAGAAGGAGGCCCTGGTGGAGTACCCGAAGAACAAGGTGGAGGAGCTTTTGAGAAAGGCATCAGCTTCGAAGAAGAAGGTAGAGATCATCCCGAGCAAATTGGTCTTCACGAAAAAGCCGGCACCAGGAGGATGCAGAAGGAAAACACGATGGGTGGCATGTGGCAACTTCGAGACCAAGGGCCCCCAGGAAGAGAACTATAGTGGTGGTGCTGACATCACTTCTCTTCGCATCATGACGAGCTTTGCCGTGGAGAATCAATGGGAGGGCCCGACGGTGGATGTGAAAACTGCATTCCTCAATGCGGAGATGGACATGGAGAAGGAAGAGACGATCTTGATGGTGAAGCCACCGCCTTTCTTGGTGGAAAAGCAGCTGGTGGATCGTCACACCTTGTTCATGCCGGCGAAGGCTTTGTACGGCTTTCGTCGAAGTCCGCGACTTTGGGGCCAATGCCGAGACCGCCACCTACAAGAGATGAGGTTTCGAGTTGGAGAAGCAGTTTTGGAACTACATCCCCTGCAGTCGGAGCCGAACTTGTGGAACATCGTGGAACCACAAGCCCTTCAACTTGGACAACAACCGAAGCTGTGTGGGCTGATGCTAACCTATGTGGACGACATGTACATCATCGCATCGGCACCTGTCCTACAAGCAGTGGTAGGGAAGATTCAACAAACATGGACGACCTCAACACCAGACCGGGTTGGAACAGATCCCATCAAGTTTCTGGGGATGAACATTTCCAAGGAGCTGGACTACGAGACGGGCTACTTCGTCTGGTATGTGAACCAAGACTCCTACATCCGGGACATGATTGAGCGATATCAAGACCCCCCAAGGAAGATCCCTATATCAAGAGAGGCATCAACCTTGGAGGCGGACAAGTTCGAGGAAATCACCCCTGATGCTGTTCGTCAAGCACAACAACAAGTTGGTGAGCTGCTTTGGATTGTTTCTCGAAGCAGACCTGATGTGATGCACTGCATTGCGAGATTGGGTTCACGGATTACAAAATCACCAGTGGAGGTGGTGAATGTGGCATCTCAGTGCAGAGGGTTTCTCAGCACTTGTTCTTCTGATGGGTTAAAGTATGTGAAGGTGGACTCTGAGGACTATGTCTTGGAGGTCTTCAGCGACGCCTCCTTTGCCCCAGAGGGCGAAGCATCACATGGATGCCTCATTATGGCTTTGAACGGAACGGCTGTGTTTTGGCGAACGCCAACATCTCATTGCCTTGAGTACTGCGGAGGCGGAACTCATCGAACTGGTGGCCTGGTTCGCGGGCACCAATCCTCAATGTGCACACTTTGTGGAACTCTCTGATGAGATGGATATTGGAGAGCTCGACACAGTTTGCGCCGTTTTGCCATCACTGCCGGTGAATCAATTGCAGTGGTTCTTAATGAATTGGTCGGCGAGGTCAAGAAGTTTGGCTGGTGTGACAACATGGCAGCCCTTGGAATCCTCTCCAGTAAGGGGGGGAATTGGAGAACGAAGCATTTCAGATTTCGAAGTGCTTTTACAAGGCAATTGGTGCTGAAAGGAGAATGGATCATTCAGCACCTGGCAGGCGTCAACATGACGGCTGACATTGGAACAAAGCCGCTGTCAGCTGTAAAGATCAAGGAGCTCAAAAAGAAGATGGGAATGGCATCACCGCCGGAAAAGGAGCGAGATTGTCCACCACTTCTACAAGAGTCTTCAGAAGAGTAAGGTGAGAAGAACGAAGGTTCACCAACCATCATCGAGAAGAAGTTGGAGAAGGTGAGCTACGTGATCAAGTTGATCGCTCTGGCAGCCAATCTTGAAGCTGCTGGAGCACAACCTCAAGGAGAAGAAGAGATTAAGCAGTGGGGACCTTTGGTGGCCTTCACACTTTTGATCGTGGTGATCACTATGACCTGGACTTTGACGTGTACAAGTTTGATTCAAAAAGTCTGCAGCAGCTTTGTTGGCTGCGCTGAACTTCCAGAACCACGTCGACATCAAGAAGGAAGAAACAAAAGTGGAGAAGTGACACAAGGTGGATCGAAAGGAAGTGGAGGAGAACTACCTGCTGCACGAGCTCTTCTACACGATGGTCGAGATCAAGAAGAAGAAGGAAAAGGTGGAACGGTGAGTTTGGATGATCGTAATTCCCAAACATCGCCGAAAAGTGTGGTTCAACGTCCTGGACCTCAACAAGCCCAGGAGCAGAACCAAATGGCTGGAGGAAGCAACGAAGTTGGTGGTCCTGACAGTCCTGACCTACCTGCCAGCTTCCATGATCCAAATGTCCTTCCATCATGGGAGGAGATAGATGAACAAGAAGACCGAGTCCGAAGATGGGTGAATCAGCAGAGTGGTTCAGAAGGTGAACCAAGTGCAACGACCCCTGAGTCCTCTTTGCCGCCACCCGAGTTGGAAGTCCCTTTCGAAGGTTGGACCACCAAGTACGGCAAGGTCAATCATCGGACCCGTCGTTGTGGCCATCTACGTCATGTAGTTGCCCGTCAATCAACGTTGTGTGGAAACTGCAGAAGGCTGATGAATGAGAGAGGCTACGCCCCAATGAGAGATGAGTCGATTGGGCTCTACACGTGGGGTGGAGAATTTCATATCGATCGAAGATGCATGGGCCCGCCAACTACAAGAGCCTGTGCCGATTGCCGTTAGACCTTTAGACAGCTTGGGTCGAGTTTTGGGTGACGGATGTCAACCAAAAAGGGGGAGTGCGGAAACCCCAAATCACGCACAAAACAAAGAAGTGTACCAAATTTCTTAAGTCAAGAGAAATGGCACAAATCAAGAAGTGTACAGTTTTCAATCACGGAGCTGTCTTTAATCTCAAGGACAAAAAGACTTTCAGGTGCTGCCGCTTGGGTTTGGGTGCTTCAGTTTCAACCCAAAGTTGCAGGCTTCGCAGCGGACGGTGACAGCAGAAACAAAAACAAACGAGCGACTGCCAAAAGTCATTCCAGAAAAAAACGCAACGGCAACGCGTTTGGAATGTACGCCCATCGCAGTGTGTCGACTTGACTTGACTTTGCGCCTGCATGTCCCAAGGCAGCCCTCTTTGGGGCGCAGGCAATGTGAAACCAAAGAAATTAACGAGCAGAACAAAACTGTACAAAATCATCACTCAACTGCATCCATAGCGGCCGATCCTGTGCGAGCATTTGCCAATCACCCAATTTTTGAAATCGCATGTACGCGACCAATTTGCTTGTCCAGTCATGCCGTGGGTACCCAGGTTTTCGTGCACCATTCGGATTCCAGAGTAGCACTCGTTTGACCCACCTGTTCGGAGGCAAATTGGCAACATGCATCGCGAACTTCCAATGCTGTTTGAGGCATTGTTCTGACCAAGATTT
>DF240963.1:70032-94242 GCA_000507305.1 Breviolum minutum Mf 1.05b.01 | reverse complement strand
CCATCAATCATCAACCGTCAACTTTTAACCATCAATCATCAATTTGAAGCATCAATCATCAATTTTCAACCATCAACCATCAATCATCAATTTGAAGCATCAATCATTCATCATTCATTAAAGCTATGGCAATCGTCCAAGACCTGGATGAGGCAACCTCCTGAGGAAGAGGCCATGCTGGCCCAGGTGCCTTACAACGACGAAGGCACCAGTTCCAGGGTCGACATCTCTGTTTTGGGTGGCATGTGTCAAAGGCAAAGGGCTTGGTTTAGGAGTTTAGGATGGCCAAGATGGTAAGATATTGATTCCTTTTGCAAGATTTCTGTATTCCAGCAATGGGCCTTATGTGTGCAGTTTATAGTTTTTGAGTTTGTTTGGGGTCCAAAAAGTATGCTGAATGGCTATCAATTGCGTCAAGGCCGTTCAGAGGTCACACCGTAAGGTACCCTTGATGTTGTCCGAGGGCTCGCTTTGGTTTCGACCTGAGGAGAACGTGCATCTTTGGGGAGTCGGCTACATCCAGATTCCTGCAATCCATGTATATTTTGGTTCAAGGACAAGGCGCGAAGCGGCCAAAACCGCCCTGTGTAGTTTTCCGTGGCAGGGGAGATTTTTTGGAAGCATCTCAAACCTTCCGGGTTGGGATGCTGTATTTCATGTTTGCCTTGGGTGAGCTTGAATCCTTTGCCCTGTGTGGATGATAGGCCCTGTGCAACAAGGGCGCCATGTGCGATTTCTGTCACTTCAGACATCCAGGTGCATTTCCTGTTTCGGGGGCGGGGTGTCAAAGGCGTGTGTCTTGCTTCAACCCGGCATCTACACCTCCGAAAACTAACATGGATACCCAAAATGATGGTTTGGAAAAGGTGACTTCCTTTGAATATGGCCATTTTGGGTATCTATGTTAAATTTCTGGCAACTCTTTGTTGGCGGATCATTTTAGATCCCGGGCTGGATTTTTGACCGTGAGTCGGACACCTCAAATGTGTTGGTGGCTTCAGCAGTTTTGTGTTTCATCATTCCGTATGGTAAATGTTGTGTAGACATCCCGTAAATTGACCCATGTGCGTTTTCATCATTCCAATTAGATGCCCCCAGATGTTCCAGATGGAAGTTAGACCTGTCCAAATTGGTGACCTGCCTGGAGAAATTGGTGAACCGATGTGAGAAGCAAGAATATTGAAGCAGGTACAAAAGGCACACACACACACAGACACAGAGACACACAAAGAATCTTTTTTCCCTTCTGAGTGCGGGGTGGGGGTGAGAGTGTTTTTCATCATTCACATACCGCGAAGTAGAGTCTGGTTTATAGCTCCATCTTATCATCATAGCCATCTACTTTCACCCTGGTGTTGCCCACGTCTTTGGTTGGCTCCTTTTCATGAATCTGTTTCCACACATGGCCGCGGCAAAAAGCACAGCGAAGGTCAAAAGAACAAAAGGATTCGACCTTCGAAAAACACACGCTTGCAGAAACTTGCAGCAGGGAGGGATTCGAAATCACCGTAAAGCAGCAGTTGGGTGTCGGCAATAAACGTTATCTCTTCCGTTTTTTGGGCGTGGGAAGCCCCGACAAAAGGTCTGAAAGTAGACAAGCTTCCGGGATTGTGCCAGGGCCTTCTAGGGCCTTGAAGGTAAGACGGCCCTTAGTGGTATGATTGGTGGTTCTGATCATTGACATTGAATCGGCAGGATCAATTCTATCAAGCAAGCCACAACCATCGAAGTATTGCATCCATTTTAATAGTCAACTATACCGGAAAATGTAACTCCACATGATGAAGCCAGACAATCTTTTTTAATGTTGGAATACTCAACTTACTAAACGTGGTGACACTGGTTTTCTACATCCCCCCCCAAAAACGCTTGGAAAACCAAGGATGCGAGCGGCCCAGGCAGCAAAAGAAGAGCCCTAAGGTGCCGGATGTTGTTATCAACAGCATGTTGCCAACGGAAAAAAGTTGTGCGTGGTGAAAAAAACACAACTAAAACACACACACACACAACCAAAAACAATACAAAAGACAAAAGCTGTTTTTTTTGGTTGATCAAAAGCAAGTAATAGTGACGAACATAAACTTCCGATGGCGATGATAAATTCGAAGAGAAATTTCCATGGCGAGAATCACCCGGCCCCAAGGTAGCATCAGTAAACAGACAAGTATAACGAGACAAACAGGGAGAAAAACTTCACAAAAATCCGACAGAAAATCATCGGGCCCAGGCCGGATTGACGAAACGAAGCCCGGCTTTAATTCATGGCTTAAGATGGAAACTTGATGGAGCGTGATCTAGTATGGCATTCAAATGGTCATCAAACCAATAGTAGAGGTTTATACTCGGGAAATCATTGTTGAGTATCTCCCGTATAGCAAGTTCTGACTGTGGTACTGATGGACATTTGGTGTGCATTCGGAGCTTTTGGATGTTTTTCATGTTTTCACCATTGGGTTCTGGAAGGAAAAACATCGTGATATCTATCAGAGACATCCGGATGGCCACGATATTGAGCCTGAGGCTGACTTCCTTCTCTTGCGTCGGGAGACATGGTCGGAAGCATGTGAGTGGCAATACTTCTGGTAATACCTTCCAACCAGGTCAGCTTCGTTCGAAACAGAAGGCTGTTTTTTCGAACGAAAGCTGACGTGGGAAAAAACTTTCCAAGTCTGTCTCGAAAAGCAAGGACTGGTCACCAAGCCGTTTTTTGTCAGCTTCAAGTCTTGGACAGAGAAAAGAAACGTCAAGAAAATCGGCGAGACTAAAAACAACTATACATGTGAAAATCTGAAACAAAAATGGGATGCAAACATTTGAAGGGTGAGATTACAACAAGAGTGGTTGCTGAACGTGAGTCCCATAAAAAAGCCAAACAAGCATAAGCCTCAAGACTCTCTATCTACTAATCTATCATGACCACAGCAAACCTTTTTACCTTGAGAGGTTTCACTAATCTGGTGGTGAACGAAAGGCCCTTGTTGCCATGTGGATAGGTAAACTAGGCAACAGAAATGGAGAAGTTAAGATGGCTTTATGTTCTAAAGGTAGTGTTAATGGAAGAAATCCTGCACCACTTGATAGGTAGTTCATCCCATTATTAACAGGGTTTTCTACATCCCAGGTGGTGCAGGATTTTTTCCATCAAGGGTATAGTACTCAAACTTAAATTCAACATTTTCTGAGGGAGCTAGACTTGAGTCCCGAAAAAGGTCAAAGGTCAACAAAACCTGCAATTTCCAGGTGGATGTGAATACTTGGCTTCTGCTTGCCCCCCCAAAAAAAACTAACATGACAATGGAATATCATCATTTTTCAATGGGAGACATCTTCAAATGGTTGTGAATTTCCGTTGTCATGTTCGTTTTTCTTTCGGACCGGGGGGATTTGGACCATTTCTATAAAAAGCTTCCTGATTCCACTGATTTTTAGTTCGTTTTGGCAGTTTTCAAGAACATCTCCTTTTTCGCCCAGCATAGAGAGAGAGAGAGGCAATTCACTTTTTTTTTTTTTGCACACCAGCCTGGTCAGGCAACAAATTTGAGCCCTTCTTTGGGTTTGATAAGGATTTAGGCGACGACCGAGGGCAGCGGCAGAGTGCTGACAGTCCTTGTTTTACATTTGGCTTTGGCCGTTTTGTTGCTGGCTTTAGCCTTTGAGTGACATGACCGATGCCAGATGCTTGGAAGCATGAATCTTGATTGTTTGAGTTGTGTGAATTGTATTCATGTGTGAAGTCCATACTGTTTGGAAAAGATCTCCCAAAGACATCCCTACATTTAAGCTGTTCACATTGGAGAGCTAAAACATTTTGATTTGTTCCAGTTATTAACATCCTCGAAAGGCACTCGCAGTGTCTTGCCGAAATAACCCACGGTCGAACCAAGCCTCCCTCGCCTCAAGGGGTTTGACCGTAGATTGGCAAGGGTGTTATGAAAAAATCTGCGGCCTTTCTGGGTCCAAAACGAAAAGGTGGCAGAAAGGATGCTTAACCCTGATCCAGCCGCCTTTTGAAGGGACTTTCCCGACTTCCCGTGCTTGTTTCATGGGGCTTATAGACACACTCGCAGAGGCTAGCAGACCATTTCAAGTTGTCAGCGAGTCAGCGCACCTGATAAACACATGATAAACTGTGCCTGCGAGCCTGCGAAGATGTCTTAGATTGCCGGTTGGCAATTTTTGAAGCCTTTTCACCACGATCTTTCCCTCTCCTTTGTGCTACGGTGCAACGGTTGTGCTAAGACCGACTGTTCTGGGGGGGTCTAGCTGTTGTTCTTTGTGGAGGTCCGGTTTGATTTCAGATTTTTTGTTATTCGCAACCTGTCGCCAATTTAGATTAATCATCGTTGCCATCGGCCCCCCAAACCGGGCACACCCGGCCAGCAAACGTGCGGGAATCTCTGCGCAGAGCCCACTTTTGAAGAGCTTGACATCCAGCCGGAGACGTGATTCGAAATGTATCTATACATGTATCCACAAAACTTAACACGTACTGCACTACGCAAAAACAGCAGGTCTTTGGGACGCCGGAACTTGGAACTCTGAAGCCCAAAGACAAGTCTTAGTTCACAGAACTTTCAAGTTCTATCTATGAAGATCCATGATACGATCTCCGGAGATGGAGTCCCCTTTTCGAGCCAACAACGAAAAGATTGTGGCCGATGGAGCTGAATTAATCAGCTGAAATGACCAGAAGTTGTGCATTAGAGTATGGTTTCATTCTGAGATAAGGGGTGCAACGGGCAAATGACAGAACTCGAAAGATGCAAATGAAGTTGAAGCGACATTTCATGGCAAAGCTTCCTTGGCTGGTACCACCATTCAAGACATAGCGCTAATAGTGGTTGAACAAGGCAAAGCAATGAGTGTCAAGGCTATTTGTAGTAAGTGGCATGAGATATGTGGCAGAACAGTCCACTTTCAGAAATGTAAGGATACCATGATACTTTGATACTATGATACTATATACTATATACCATATACTATATCATGTATACCCTGTATACTATAATCCTACTTCGTTGCCTCATCATATCTTCTCATTTTGATCTTAGTTTCAGAGTATCTAGATTGCAATCATTGTAGCAGGAATTATGGCATGCCAATTCCATAGGATTTCCTGCTATTTCCACCGTGAGTCTGCCATATAAAATTTCCACCGAAAAAGATGGCAACTGAGCGATACGAAAATTGAAGGCCACTTCTGGTTGTCCTGTTAGAGATCCCTTAGTTGGTTCTAAGAGGATCTGTGAGTCTCACAAAGCAGCCGAAGCAACATTTTGAATTGACGCAAAAAAAACAGATGGCCCTACCACGTCTTTACAGAGGTTACGGTGCCTCGGGGCAAAAACCTCTTGATTTTTTTCATCCCATGGAGATTGGCTGCTTTGCCTTTTTTTTTTTGTTTTCCAAGGTTTGCAAGTGAAGAACAATTACCACTTGTATCACAGGATGCTCCTTGGTACAGTGAAGGCCTTCTATGTACCGCTGTCCATGGGGCTCAGTCGTCCCGGCGACCCATCCCAGACTCAATGAGGCATGTCGCAGTGCAAAGTTGGAGATGTTTTGAGACTTTGAACCATCTTTAATGACCAGTCCTTGATTCATGTGGTATTTTTGTGGAACATTCCTGACTCTGCATTATTCCTAAGATAAAAAAACAGGTAGTTTCTTGTGGCAAATCCCTTTCTCAACAAGCACTTTGCAGAAAGTTGGCTCACTGACATCATTCTCTTGGCTTGCCAATCTCTGCCACCCTAGAGCTCAGTTCAAGTAGCAGCATAGCATGTGATATGCAATAATTTAATACTTGAAGAAGTCCACCAACCTGTGCTGGGAACGATCACTCATGATGAACTCACTAAGATTTTTTTCTCCCATGATTTGCGAGTTGTTGGACCCATGTTCGGAACACTGACTTGCAGGTTTGTCCAGGCTTTCTGCTGCCTGGCTGTTGCAGGTGCCGAACTAGCAACAAGGGAGCCAAGTCTTAGACTGTTAGACTGTTAACCGAAGTGGCTTTTTTTACCGAAGTCCAACAAACCAATTTGAGTGTATAATTGTCCTGTGAGGGAGCATGATGTGGGGATTTTGGAAGTCCTTTGTTGACCCCGGGGGATGAATTTCAACAAACAAACCAGGTTCTTTTGATCCCAGTCTTAGCGAATCTGTCATTGTTTACCTCCCGGAAGGTGCTGTGCAACCTGCAGGACTGGAAGATTTCTGAGGAAATTGGGGGCCCTTTTAACAAATAGGGGGGGTAGAAAGAAATGGCTACAGGCTACAAAAATTCTTTTTTTGGCCCCCCCAAAAACCATATGATTTTTTGTTGATTGACCACAAAAATGCTCCAAACGGAAGAGACCAAACGGAAGCTTGGCACCAGATTCCTGAATTCCAGGACTGCCTCGGATTGGTCAAAATGCTTTGAAGGCGGACCAGTTGTGGCGGAAGGTCATTTGAAAGCCCAGTTGTCGTGCCGTTTTTATCACAATTTGTGGTATGAACGAGAAATATCGTTCAAATCTAGTTCAAATCCACTCCATCCATGCTTGAAATGGTGTGTTTGACTCTGTTAACCAATAGAAATGCGGTTGAGTAAGGAAAATGATGGACAGGGTTGACATTTGCTTCTACCAGCTGTCCACAGCAGGAGTGTAACTTTCAGATCGAGGAATGTAGGGTCTTGATGGTTGCAACCATCAACCACCATAAATCCAGGAACCGACCAAGAATGAATTGAATAAGTGAAAGCTAGCAACTTCAACTTGTTGATCTTAGTGCATTTTTTGTTGATGCCTAGCCGGAACCCCTAGGTTTGTATTTTGCAAGATGCTCAGGAAGTGGTAGAGGTGGCGGCAAATAGTTCAAAAGCTAGCGATGATGCGACTTGGTCATTAGGAAGCTGTTGAACGACTTGGTCCTTGGTGTTTCTGGTGTGCAAAGCCAGCTTTTTCCAATGGTTAGTAGGTGTTTAAGTTTTGAAGTTATTCATAATAGTTGCTAGTGGTTGAGATTGTGTGTATTATGTTGGATGAAATTCTGAACACCCAAGTGACTAGTTGCTTCTATATGATTGTTTTGTTCCTGCCAAGTTGGAAGTCTTTTATAGTCGAAAAACATAGCCATTGGACTCATTTAACCTCTTGTTTGGCGGAAGTTGGATGCTGCTGAAAACATGGAATCCGGCCTGACAGAAAAAAACATCCAAACTGTTCAGACCAATTTGGTGGCTCTTTGACCAGATCTATCAAGACTGAGAAGTAGGTGGTGATTGTTGGCTGAGACATGTTTTTGAAGCATGGGTTGAAGTTAAAAAACGTGTATTGTAAAATGAAAATCACACGACTTCCAGCATTGACTGCATTGACTGCTTGTGTGGGCGAGGTTTCCTCGTCAAAATCAATGCTCCAACACAAGTTCCACACGCGGGGTCAGAATCAATGAACACCATCCAAAAATATGGCAAACATGATCCAGTCTGGTTTCACAGTGAAGCTGGACACGTAAATACTAGCATATACACCTCCATCTCCAACATCTTGAGCGATCCTAGTTCTCATTTGTCTTTTTTATAATTGCATATGAGTGCCCGCCAAAACCAACCACATTTTGGAACAGTCACACCAGGACATTGATACTTGATACTATCATGATACTCTCAGGAACGATAGGGGTGACACAAAAAATGATGACTTTTGAAACACATGTTTGCCTGATTTTATTACACACATTAAATCCTCACGAACGTTGAGGGACACACAAAAAACGAGGACCATTTCAGCCACGTCCTTTCGCAGATGTAATAGGTTTAGTCCGTTGCTCATATCATCTCATTAGTACATCCACTCATGACTTCGCATTTTTTTTGCGGATGTTGGCCAAACAAAACATCCCCAACTAATTTCGCCCATTGGAAAAACACGGTTTTTTCGGCCACTGAGCTGAGGCCGTCCTGGTGGCCCAAAATGCCTTGAAAGCCAACGACGCCGCAGCCAAGAGTGCGGACTTCTTGGCCGCGCAGCCGGATCCCAGCGATGCCATCCAACAGGACCTCCGACCTCCTGCAATCTGGGAGAACGAATGTCGTTTTTTTTTGGGACGGAATGGAAATTTAGCAAAAAAACGGGGGAGTTTGTAAGATTTTTCCAAACTTCAAAAAGAAAAAAGGCTGTGTTGTTTTTTGTTAACGATTCATTATGGTTGTGCTTCAAAATTTTTGGTGGAGGTGATTTTTTTGCCTCATGGGTTTTATCAAAACGACCTAAACCTTCCTTTTGGACCATGGAGTTGAAACTGGCTTTAGACTTCTACATTCGGAGGGGGTAGTCCACCCTAAGGTGGCTGGAAAATCCACTGGTTCTTGTGAGAAAATTCAAGAAAAATCAACAAAATGACTATGAGGGATTTTTCGAAAGCAATTTTTTGTTAGTTTTGGAACAGCAATTTTTGGGATTTCTTTTTCCGGCTTAGGCAACTCGCCCTTTTTTGGGTGTTTTGAATGGGCTCCTTTGCGAGGAAGAACTGAAACCAACGGCTTCCTACCAACGGGCTTTCGCAATGATTTGTTGGCATAACACACTTGTGAGCTCTTAACCGGTAATGACCGTTGTTTGGGCATCAGAAGATCTGTAAGACTGGATTTGGACCCTATGCGAAGCACGTTTTTGGGATATGTTTTTCTCATTGTTGTGACAGAGGCATTGGACTGTGTGAAACCAAAAGCTTATGAACTGTCATTGCATCGATGGTTTAGCAGTATGTCCAAAGATTCAGTTGTCTAATTTGAAGGAACCATTCCGATACATTCACTGGTTTCTTGCCATTCACACTTGTGCGAAGTTTTCTAGGTTCCAGGTGTTTTCCAGGTTTTTCCCAAAAGGATGGGGGAGATCACCCCAAAACCGCCGTGGCGTTTCGGCCTGATAGGAGTTGGCCAAAACTCGCGAGTGGGCACTAGAGGTGCCATTCAGGATCATCATCATCATCATCATCATCATCATCATCATCATCATCATCATCATCATCATCATCATCATCATCATCATCATCATCATCATCATCATCATCATCATCATCATCATCATCATCATCATCATCATCATCATCATCATCATCATCATCATCATCATCATGGTCACCCAATGACACCGTTATTATCAGAATCAACAGAGTCTTGGAGCTTTCCCCCTTTTTTGCGACTCACTTTTCCGCATCAAACGTCAAGGCTTTCAAGGGATCAAGGCCGATCCATTTTCCCCCCGGTTTTGCCAAAAGGCGCGGGCCTATGCGGAACATGCGCAGCAGACTGCAGCCGCCATCAGGTGTGGAGCAACTCTCAACTCTTCTGGGGGTCAAAGGGCGGATCAGTTGAGGATTAGGCGGTAGGTAGCATGAACCCCGCTTCAACTGGGACAGGATGCCTTCCATCACATGTCTCTAAGCTTTTATCCCCTTGGATCACCCATGATTTGATCCAGAGCTCTTTGTAGCCACTTTCAGTCTCAAGCCTCTGCTTTTTGTGAAACAAAGGTGAGAACTTTAGATGGCCATTTCCAGCCTGGCTGTGTGGGAATGGGCCACAGCAAGGGCGAACGTTTGTTGGCGGCGGCCCGGCCACCTACCGTGCCCGAGCTGCCAGTCGCGCTGCGAGTGGAGCGACGGATCTGCTTCGATGTGACACAGCTGAAGTTGCGAGAGAAGGCCATGGAGTTGCTCGAGAAGGTTGGGCGAATTTGGGAATTTTTTGGGAAGGGAAGGCCATGGGTTTTGTGTGTTTTTTTTTCTCGTTTAGTATGGTTTGGGTGGGCCGGGTGGAATGTTGTCATTTTTGTGAATTTTTGGGAGAGATTGGAAGGCACCTTTTTTATCAGTTTGCCAAGGCTTCGGATATTGGATCTTTTAAAGCTGGTGGATGTTTAGAGGAGTCCCTTGGATGTACGTTTCATGCTGGGTTTGGGGGTGTTTCAACTGGAATGTTTGGCAATTTGCCAATCAACATTTAGACATGGCAACTGACTTGGACTTGAACTCAATGATCACATCGAAATTTTTGATGACTTTCATCATCATCATCATCATCATCATCATCATCATCATGAAGGGAGACAACCAAACCTTCCACCTAAAAATCCATTGGATCGCACAAATCCCAGCATCCCATGCCGGCCAAGAGGTATGAAGCTCAACCGGCCATTTTTCGCTCTTTTGCCCTTCGTTCAGAACTTCATCGCTTGGTGGCGAGTAACGTAGCATTCCTGGAGGTCTATGAAGAATTAGTGCTGAGCCTATGCCAGACGATGTGGGGTATGAGTATGTGAAACAGATCTTTCAGGTCTAAAATGTGAGGAACATGGCGAAATTGTCTTTTTTGTTTGGTTAACTACTTCGGAACATTTGTATATCCGTGTAGTATAAAGTTTCTGGTGCAGAGACGGAGCCCTGCAAAGCATGCACAATGCACCTTGGGTTTAGCGCCGGGTTAACCACTAAGGACAGTACTCCTTCCCTGGTTGAAGGATCTGCTTTTGGAGGTGGGTGCCATTGAAGCAGCGGCAGGATCCATACGATTTTCCTATCAATATCCTCCAACCCTTCGGGTGCAGCCAGGGAGGAGTCAAGAGTTCCTATGGTGGCAAGGTAGATTTGAGGTGAATTTCATGGGTGCTTTTTTTGCTAAAAGACTGGGAGTGTTCCATCGTTCTTTTTTTGATGAAAAGTGCCAAAGTTGATTTTGGTGGATGATTTGGCACCATGAAAGCATGGAAGTTTTGGTAAGATTCTGGTGATATACTGCATATTATTGATGTTTACTGATATACTCAGCTGGTGAAAAATGGTGGTTGGGGATTCGTTTGGGATACCCTCCCCGTAACTCAACCTGGGGATCCCCCCGAAGTTGCAGGTTGGGGCCCGCCTGGGACCCCTGCCGGTTGTTGGAGACGACTCAGGTTCAAGCGTCCGCACCGCGATGCTGAGTATGGTCATCAGACAGGGGAATTGAATTGCTGGATGCCATTGACAGAGTCTTGAACTGATTTTCTGGGAAAGGCGGTTTTCTAGATAAATTTGAGATGAAGCACCCCTTTTTGTAGGAAACTCCCTTGATTTCAAGCTTTTTTTTAGAATTCGAGCAGCTTCGATTGCAAAATGGGCCGAGAGCAGTTGTTCACTGAGTTGTTGGCGTTGTTGTTGCTAGTCACTTAATCATGATCCATTTTGATGATGATGACGGTTGGTTTTCTGCGAACGAGACAACGACGACGATGATGATGATGGTGGTGAGGAAGAATTAATCAAGAACATGAAGAAATACTTTGATTAAACACTAGCAGAATGATCATAGATAATACTGAAAGGTTACTCCGAGCAACTATAGTACCCTGAAAAACGATGATGACTAGAGATTCACGACTGATGATAGTCCTGACACAGCTCAGGACCACAACCGGACGCAAACCACCTTGTCCCTCAAATGCAACATGGGTTTGGTCAGAGTTGAAAAACTTCATTTTTGTTGGATCTAAGGATTTCCCAGGGATTTTTTTGTTTCAAAGCAACCCAAAAAGGTAGATATCCCAAGGTCTTTTTTGAGAGCTGAGGTGGATTGAATCGCAACCAGACCGAGGAGGGCTTAAAACAACGTGGGTACACCCATGGGAAGTAGAAATGGATAGACATCCGAATGGTGGCTGTTAGAGTGCAAGTTGAAGAGCAAATGGAAAGAAATGATGGGCATTACTCAAAGTATCACATCTCGAAAAAGCGTCAGTTTTGGCAACGTTTTCTTATTTCGGGATACCTTTTTTCAAGACAGTGCGCGAGGAGACTACAAACCGTTGGATATCACCTATGGTGAAATTGGAATCTTTCATGGGACCTTGTGTCGACATCATGTACCAATGAACACTTCTGACTTCACGCGGGTCTCGATGGATTTTCGTATTGGCCTGGGAGAGACTTGGTTGATAGATGGTTTTGCATTGAAGCATGGAAGCAGGGGATTTCTACATATTTTTTGAAGTGTTTGAAGCTACGCTCAAACACGTATAAGATCAAGCAAAATGACATAACACGACATAAAATGAAGAGAACATACAATATGAATATATGTATATGTTCTATGAAGACAATTGATAATACAGAATATGATTTCACATCATACAGTAGACAACAAAAACACACTACAGAATAGAGTATATCAGAACAGAACGGAATGAAACCAAATAGAATAAAATGGAAGAGAACAGTAAAGAAATAAAGTAGAATCGGATAGGATAGGATAGAATAGAAAAGAGTAGAAAAGGCCAGAATCGACCTTATATTCTACTACACAATTTACTAGACCACAATGAAGAATAACACAAGCAGTTTGATTTGATATAGTACAACGAAAAGAATACAATAGGATAACACAGAACCTAACATATTTTCACACGACTTTGATTTAAATCATATATTTGCGCATATTTTGCAAATGCAGTTCATGCACAGCCTTATGTAGAGTGATATGTTGTGTCTTTCTGAAGTCACTTTGAATCATTTGCTTGAGTTGAATGGTGAAGGGAGGAAGGGAAAAAAGGGGGGAGACCTACGTGAAGGATTCCACCTTTTTGGGAATGGTAGGGAACATTGCCATCGTATTGCCCCGAACCGGCCACGGACTTTCTTGTTTCTCAAGTTTGGGGGCCAACGTTCCGCTCCCTGTGCAATCCACCTGCGGTGCAGTACAAGTCGTTGGAGCCTTGGGGTGTTCGGGTGACATGGCTGCCGATGTGGATGCAACCGAAACGATAGAGCTTCAGGTGCTGTGTTTGACAGGTGAAGGAGTAAGCTTGACGGTTGACAAGGCAATGCTCGGACGCGAAGTGCGACAGATGGTTTCAACACAGCTTTCCGGCAGAGCAGGTTCCAAGATTGCATTGACGCACCTGGATGCAAATTTGGTGCTTTCCCAGAGTCTAGAACAGCAAGGTATTGTGGGCAAAACTGCCACACTGGGCTGTACGTATGTGCCAACAGATTTGTATCTTGCATGGTGCTTTCTTCAAGGGCTTCCAACACAAGAAGCAGAGTTTGCTCTGGAAGGGGTGACCAGTCTGACACATTTGAGGGGGCCCAAGAGTACCTGGGGTGAGTACTTGGTTGATCTCCCAAAGAGCCTTCGGAGCTTGACCCTAAATCTGCCTTTGTCCCAATTCACCGTTCCAAGCAGCCTGCAAAACTTGACGTTTGGCCATAGTTTCAACCAGAGCTTGGAGGGAGTGACCTTGCCAAGTAGACTTGAGCACTTGACGTTTGGCTATAGCTTCAACCAGAGATTGAAGGGAGTGACCTTGCCAAGCAGCCTGCAGAACTTGACGTTTGGCCACGATTTCAACTACAGCTTGGAAGGGGTGACCATGCCGAATAGCCTGCAGAACTTGACGTTTGGGCACGATTTCAACCAGAGCTTGGAGGAGGTGACCTTGCCAAGCAGCCTGCAGAACTTGACGTTGGGCGCGAATTTCAACCAGAGCTTGGAGGGAGTGACCTTGCCAAGCAGCCTACAGAACTTGAAGTTTGGCCATAGCTTTAACCAGAGTTTGGACAGAGTGATCTTGCCAAGCAGCCTGCAGAACTTGACGTTTGGCTATAGCTTTAACCAGAGCTTGAAGGAGGTGACCTTGCCAAGCAGCCTGCAGGACTTGACGTTTGGCTATAGCTTCAACCAGAGCTTGGAGAAAGTGACCTTGCCAGGCAGCCTGCAGAACTTGACGTTTGGCTATCGCTTGAACCAGAGCTTGGAGGGAGTGACCTTGCCAAGCAGACTGCAGAACTTGACGTTTGGGCAAAGGTTCAACCAGAGCTTGGAGGGAGTGACTTTGCCAAGCACACTGCAGAACTTGACGTTTGGACATAGGTTCAACCATAGCATGGAGAGAGTGCCCTTGCCAAGCAGGCTGCAGAACTTGACGTTGGGCGCGGCATTCAACCAGAGCTTCAAGGGGGTGACCATGCCAAGCAGCCTACAGAGCTTGACGTTTGACGCAGATTTCAACCGGAGCTTTGAGGGAGTGATCTTGCCAAGCAGCCTGCAGAACTTGACGTTTGGCCATTGGTTCAACCAGAGCTTGCAGGGAGTGACCTTGCCAAGCAGGCTGCAGGACCTGACGTTTGGCAAGCTCTTCAATCAAAGCTTGGAGGGAGTGACCTTGCCAAACAGCCTGCAGAACTTGACGTTTGGTGTGAATTTCAACCAGAGCTTGGAGGGAGTGACCTTGCCAAGCAGCCTACAGAACTTGTCGTTTGGCCATAGTTTTAACCAGAGCTTGGACAGAGTGATTTTGCCAAGCAGCCTGCAGAGCTTGACGTTTGGCTATAGCTTCAACCAGAGCTTGGAGGGAGTGACCTTGCCAAGTAGACTGCAGGACTTGACGTTTGGCTATAGCTTCAACCAGAGCTTGGCGGCAGTGCCCTTACCAAGCAGCCTGCAGAACTTGACGTTTGACGCGGCTTTCAATGAGAGCTTGGAGCAAGTGACGTTTCCAAGGCTGCAGACCTTGAGTCTTGGGTTGTTTTTTGCACAAAGTCTTGATTTGGTGAGTTTCCCGAGCACTTTGGCGAGCTTGACATTGTGTAGGGAGTGCAATGGCTTCTGGCAGGTTGCCTCACTTCCTAACCTTCGACGTCTTCAGGTGGGTCAAACCGTGATGAGTGTGGAGACGGATTCCATGGAAGGCTGCGATGGAGAATCGGCAAAAAAGGTTTCCTGCTGATCACCCATACTCGATCCCGCGCAGTGAATGGTGGTTTAGAGGAACCCATCATTTTTTTTTAAAATTTTTGTTCCCAAAGTTCAGTTTGGTGATTTATTGATAGTAGTGGTTGTAGGAGAGAATGCAGTCTTCCGTCCACAAAACCAGTGGAATGATTTCCATGCACTTCGTCGTCGTCGTCATTTTGTTATGATTGTTTGTGCTCTATGATTGTTATCATGACGATGGTGATTGTGCTTCTGATCCTGCTTCCAATCAGATCTTTGTTCAACACAACTGGATGCTGTCCCGCTGCAACCAGGATTCGACTTACATTGTGATCATTGTGCATCCAAAAATTCCCGTCAACCCGGCGGCCAACGAAAGCTTCCAATGACCCATGGATTTTTTCGCCACCAAGGACTACTTTGACCCCGACTGGCAGCTGGAAGGTGTGAAACATGTTCATGGTCGTAACTCGGTGATCAACAAAGACCTTTTGATATGTTTGGTTTTGGGAGGGATTGGACATTTGTGGTGGTCCTAGGCCATTGAGAGTGTGGCTAGCCACCTGTGATCCCTAAACAGGCCATGTAAGTGAGGATCAGTTCATGTTAACGGGTTACGTTTGAAACGGGGAGTAGTAGTGATTTCATGTGTCGCATGAGGCATGATACACGGAAAGGCCGGAAGATTGGATTTTTTTTGTTTCAACTTTTGGTCAGTTTTTTCTGGATATGAATTTGATTTAATGTTGTGTTTACGCTAGCATGCCCTACTAGAGAGTTCTTCTTGTGAAAGTCACATTCATGAACAAAGTGTTATCATAAGACCTGATGGTTTAATTCACAAATGGCAACTGGGTGCCTTGGGCTACAACTACGGTAGGGAGCACCTCTGGAACAAACTCCCTTGTGAGGGAATTGATGATTCCTAGGAAGAGATCTAAACGACAGGCGGATGAAACCCGTTTAGATGATTGTGATCTTTTTGGGAGAAATCCCCCACCAGTTGGGATGATACTTGTTCAATTCCATCGATATCATCTTGATTATCAACAACGGCTCGGAGTAAACCCTGACTAATGCTGCAAGGCAAGGAAGTTTGGCTCTAAGCGACAGAATCGATTGCGCATCTCTGTGAAGATGTATCCCTCGTGGATCCGAAGCTTCTGGCAAAACGAAGAGATCAAGGACATTGAGTTAAGGCGGAGATGACACCTGCAAGAAGAGTCATTATTCCCGTCCTTTGTTGGGAATCATGAGGCAATACAAAACTGGTTGGCGAGCTGTTGCTAAGAGTTAGCATTGGGATGGTGTGGTAAAAGGTGACCGCAATGAGATGACACACCTGTCATGCAAGAGGTGAGAAAAAAGGTGTGGAGCTGGGCGTACATGAATTTGTCAAAAGGCGTTTTACAAGCTTTTGTGAGAATTCGTTTGACACTAGGATGAAAGATCATGGAAAAATAGTTGAGTTTGGCACGCACAAAAATGCAAGAAGAGGAACTGACACTTCCTGCTGTCGCCGGAGTTTCCATGGTGCCTGGCTTTTTTGTTTGCAAGGAACTTGCCCCAGCAAGCAGTAGAAAATGCCACCATAGCGGTGGCAGAGGAGGCGGGAATTTGGGCTGTTAAGGTCACTTCAAAAGTGGATCCTGGATGCTGTATACCCGGGCAGGCCTATGCAGCAGCCGAGCGTCGGGGGTTCTCCGGTGGTGGGGGTGGTGGGGGGGGTGCGATATGGGGTGCGATGTAATTTGTTGTTTGAAGTCTTTTGATTCCAATTTGACAAGGAATTGCAGTGTCTCGTGGAAAAGTCTGTTTCAAAGGTGCAACATGTGTTGCATTCTCTTACTTTTTCGAAGATCGTCAGTCGAATCGAACAAACCATACTTCCCATATTCGGCTGTTGCGGGACGTTTGCGTCTAGCTTGGAGTTTATTTGTAAATTCCGCTTCAATGGTAAAGAACAGGCTCCAATCAAGAAACAAGTTCTCTCTGAATTTCTGTCGGTCTCAACGAATGGCGGAAATGCCAACAGCTGCTGGATCTTCACACTCCCATCCATCATGCAACACACCCAGACAAATTTCCACACAAACGATGGTGATACACACCCACCCAGAAAGGTCTTATACTTTTAGGCCTTTCCGAATGAACATTCTTCCAACAATCATAGAAGTGGAACATTGATATCTCCAAGACCAATTTCTCTTTACAAACAGGTCATTTTCCATCAACCATCCTTATATAAGATGTTTTTTGCTTCCCCCCAAAAAAACTAACATCTTTTCTGAAAAAACAACATCTTGAGAACAGCCAGAGTGTTTGGTAGTTTGCTTTTTCCCTAAGAACTTTTTCCTTATCCAGACATCGGTCGTTGCTTTAGGCCGTGCCGCTGAGCCAACGGCCTCCCCGCAGGCCGCATGCACGCAGTTGTTTTGGAGTTGGTCACGTGGGCGTGCATGTTGCTACCCTTATCATTTGATTTATGGTGTATGCTTGCCAACTATAGATAGTTGTCATTCTTATTATGAAGATTATTCTTACTGTGGTAGGCAAAAACACCTTCTATAACTAGAACTCTGAAGTGTATTTCCAACATGAGCCGCTGTTGAAATTCCAGGAAACTCTTCAGTCGTGCTTCCGAATGAAAAAACCACCTTTGTAAATGAGCGTGTTCTCAATTGAGGGACCCCCCAAATATCATCAAATATCTTTAGGGAAATGATGGATTTTGTGCAAGAAACTACCAACGTTACCCCCCCGGCCCTTTGAGGTTTTGCGTACGGCCAAGAAAGCTGCAGCTGAGGAGCTTGAGACGTCAAATCTGTAGATACAGATTAATGGGTGATACGGGATACGGTTGACGGAAGAAATCCTGCACCAGTTGATAGGTAGTTTATCCCATTATTTACAGGAAATTTCACATCCGAGCTGGTGCAGGATTTCTTCCATCGACTGTACGTATGTATGGGTACAAAGTTATGGTTGAATTCATGCATCAACCACAAGACTGATGAAATCCTTTGACCTTCCAAATACTGATGATTCAGACCTCCGAAACCTTTCGTCAGTAGGAATGTATGAAACCATGAAAAAACACATGTGACAATTGGGACGTTCTTTCCTTTTTGACTGGTGCAATAGGTTTGAACCCTCAGTAATGATTCTGTGTCTCAGAAAGCTGTTTGCATTTTACATTTGTTGAGCTTTGTTGACCTTCTTTCAATGTTTCCTAACCAAGATTTTGCATTTGTATCATACTTATTGAATATCATTTTTTTGTTTTTTTTATATTTTAGATGATTCAACATGTTCATCCATGTTTGGATGCAACAGAGCTCTCAAAGTTAGAACATTCTAGAAATTGGACATGAGACTCAGTCTTGCGACCATTCAAAGTTTTTTTGTGTTTTACAAAAAAAGCGTTCACTGAGACTCATGAGTCTACTCTTGTTTTTTTCAAACAACATCTTCAAGAACAAGCCATATACACCCCCGAAAAGTAACATGGAACCTGAAAATGGACCCTTGGAAAAGGAGCAACATCTACACACCACCAATTTTCGGGTTCCAGCCGTTAGTCTCAGGAGCCCTTCCGCCAAGGTCAATGGGGGTTTTGCTTTGTGGTTCTTAGGGGTATGGTTTTGTATGAATATGAAGGGACGAATGGATGAAAACTATGCTTTTAATATCTTATGATTTTAGGTAGCCTCAAAAGAGAAGCTTTGATGTATTCAGTCAGGTTTTCGAAGGATGTCAAGCCTTCGTCAAGACATTTTGGATACTTGATGATGCAAATGGTCTGCACTGCCAATCTTGATACGAACCCAAGAGTACGACATCACAGAAAAACATCCCAAAGTGTCCCAAAAAACTATTTCCATCAATCACACTCAAACACATTGTTTTTTAAAGCACTTAAGGACATATTTTGCGGTTTACTCTTCAAGGCCATTGCAAAGTCACAGTCAAGGCTTACCACTAACCGACTATCACAGCAAAACAATAACATTGAATAAATCCTCAAGTGCCTTTCAACAAAAAATATCTGTTTTCTTTCGCAAAGTCATTCACCACTTCTGATTCATGATGCTCTTTTGAAAGAACCAAGTGGCGTTTTACAACCAGAAACACCTTGGGGACCTGGTGTTTTTTCACACCCTCCCCCTTGGCCCAGCCGCGAAGCAAGCGCAAGAGAATGTCGCCCTGTCACTGGCGAAGTCGCAGCGAGAAGCCCAGATTTCCACGGTGTTTGGTCGAATTGGCCAATGAGAATCGGGAAAAGTTTGTACAGGTAAAGGTGGAAATCCCAGTGATGATCACCAGTTCTTAGGTACTCGTAGATTGTTCTATCTTATCCTGAGTTGCTTTTACACATCTCCAGGTGGCTCTGTGAAGTGGCTGCAGGGCAAGCTTGAAACTATGCTACTACACAAATCACACCATCAAGCACCATCCTAGTCTTCAGAAATCTGCTGATTCACTGCTTGTTTCCTTTTTACACATCTAGAACAAATAGAGAGAAAAAGTATGAACAAGTTATGAAAAGTGATGTTTTGAAAGGAAACAAAGTGAGAAGTTTTGATGAAAAATCATACATTTTCTCACGACCTAAGGCGCGCGGCAGAAGCAGTCGACCGCTTGGCAGAGGAGTCGCAGGTGAGGGAATGCTCCCGGGTGAAAAGATGACCGTCATACGGAAAAGGTGTGTACATATATGGGTGTTTCCAAAAATAGGAGTACCCCAAAATGGATGGTTTATAATGGAAAACCTCTATTAAAATGGATGATTTGGGGGTACCACTATTTTTGGAAACATCTATATATATATATATAATATAAGGAAGGTTTAGATTCTGGTTGATCAAGAATTTTTTTATATATTTAGCCCAGAATGATAGTCCCACCAATGATGAGTCGTTTAGTTTGGGAGGTTTCTTTCGCTCTATATCACGACATTCCTTGAAATCCTGGTTTGCATTGGTTTGAATTGCTGATTTTTGGGATTGGAAAGAAAGATGATTTTCAACTTTCAACGGAACTTTGGACCCCCCACGGAGATGTTGTTGAAATCCGAGGCATTCAATGAAATACTCTGTAACCTTCATCTCAGTTGGCGTAGGATTTCTTGAACACAGTAGGTGCTTCTGAGGCATTGGGAGGGCAATTTCTGTTGGTTTTTCCTTTCAGGTGTTTCTTGAAAGAAAACAAGCTCGAAACAAATCTTTCGATCAAATTGTTGCCGGAGATATTCTGAAGGCAACTAAGCCGTACACCCAAAATGTTCATGCTATCCTGCGAAACGCACGCCTTTCAAAAGGGGTTTTATGACTTCAAAATCACGTGGAACCCCCGACGCCCTGTGGAAACCCCGTGAAATCCCGTTGCAGGCCTTGGCCCATAAAGCCCAGGCATTGCAGGAGTAGTTGTTGGTGGATGTGGTGGATGCCATGAGGGTTCCACTGGAAGAAACCAGCTGAATACCTTAGTTACTTAGCAGTGTTGCGGAGGGGTGTCCCGGGCAAAAAATCATCGGAAACAAGTGGCCAAAGATCAAATCTGATCTAAAAACTGGGGGGGAGTTGACTTCGATTCTGTTCAGCAAAAAGTTTGGTTAAATTTGTTGGCAAGATTCCAAGTTCACATGTCAGTCGATCTTTTTTTAAACATGTTTTCACTGCTCGAAATGAAGATGCAAATGAAACTACATTTTCCCTTCTGCAGGAGAAGGGGCAAGCTTTGCCAGCTCAGCATGCCATGATCAGAGCTCATCAAGTGATGAAGCAGGTGCGCCCCAGTTGACCTTTCCCTTGCCTTTGAAGAATTTTGAAGAGTGACAAACTTCTCCATGTCCTTGTCTCAGTTGCATCAGTGTGATGGAGTATACAGACCTCCCAGGCGGAACCCTATGAGGGCTATCTCATCAGATGTCAAAAGATTTAATAATGTGAAAGTTGATACGGTTGATCGACAAAATGTGGGTGAAGCAGTTCGCTTTTGTAAGTATTCTTGAGTGAAATTCGCCAGTGTTATGTTGTTATCCAACTGGTGAGGGCCCAATCTTGTCCACTTGAACCACAACAAAAGACTTGGGAAAACGCTTGCGCCTCACTTTGATCTTTGGCTCAAAATTTTACGGCAGTTTCTCTGTGGTTTGATGAGTTCCTTGGCTGGAGAAATGGGAGGCTTCAATTTGGAATGATTTTTGCAACTCAAAAAAAAAGGTGGATCTATAGGGGTTTCACCTTTTTCGGTACGTAAATCTTGCAGGAACATGGCGCACATGTGGTTACGTGAAACGAACTGATTTAAGCTATAGCATTTTTTTATTTTTCAAATTTTGTTGACATGAACTCAATGGACTCCGTATATCTTGGATGACAATCAATCTTCTCCTGCAAATTATATATGAATAACAAAGTTGAGAATAAAAGATATGTTCATGTCCTGTGCTTTTAAGTCTGTTGTTTTTTTCCCCCAACTACGAGGTCTATGTTGAAAGCTTTCCATGAGGGAAGGCTTTGAAGTGGATGTCTGGCACCCAGATTGAAGGGATTTGATTGAAGATGAGGAAGCAAAATAGAGGAAACGCATGTAATCATGGGGGTTAAGAACCACTTACTGACTGGGATGATCCTCCAAGTTGGTGGGGCCCAAACTAGATTCGCATTTCTTTTTGTTTCATGTTGTGAATTTCCGAATTTCACCTTTATGTGAATTCCGGGAAGTCGAGGGTCGCAACTCAGAAAAAAGAGTCCTGCCGTTTAAGCCAAGGGCCCCCACCGTTTTAGGGCTCCGCAAAAAAAGAATGGAATTTCCAAGGGACCCAGCATTTTTCAACAATCAGCCAGGCCAAGGGAAAAATCTTTCCCCTTAAAGCAGTGAGCAGCTATACCATCGAATCGCCAGCCAACTTCCAACGGTTTTCAAGGACTGAGGAGGGTGAAGCAGACGGCAACTATTGGGCTGGATTTTCGCCGTCACTGGGCTCGCTCTCCGCGGGCCGATGGAAGGGAGGGATCCTGAGGTCCTCAGTTTCAGTTCTCGGAGGGATCCGGCGTTTGTATGAGATTGTATGAGTGTCCAAAAATGCAGTGACATTTACCAACAACCACGGTAAAGATTTTCAACATCCAGCTATATGAAGGTACCATGACTGATTTTGAAAAGAAAACTCTACATTGGGGTCAAATCTCCTAAACTTTGGGTTGTTTGCTTTAAGACCATCTAGTTCGGGGTTTCGAGGTGTTGGGCGTTGAAAACGTTGTGTTTCTGAACCCTAACAACGACTTACTTTTCTTGAACAGCAATTCGGGAATCAAGCGATCGTGAAGTATGTTCTTTTATAGATAATATGTACATATACGATATATATTATATATATACATATTATATAATTACATATTTACATTATCATCGCATTATTATTCAATATTAAATACATCATATAACACAAATACATTCCTGGAGAGTTCCGCTATTAAACCGCTGCAAGCTTTTCCGATCATCACATCGCTATAACCATTTTTTTTGTTTCCTCAGGGTCATGCCTTCGAAGCTTGATATTTTCCAGCAGTATTATTATTTTCACCTAGCAAAAATGATCCAATTTTCGGGTTGGTTCAAGCCACCAACCAGCCAAGTTTTCACCTACATTTTTTCACTTCATACTGTTTTTTTTGTTCCATTGAATTCACAGAGAAATTCCAGCAATAAACCACTAAACATCATGCACCATGTACTGCTGCTGATGAATTTGCCGTTGTTTTTATGGATGCTGGAAGCCCGGACCTGAGGTTTTGCTTGCACGCCGCGCTACCAACTGAGACTTCTCCTTCGGAGACGCTGCGTTTGCGGTGGATTCGGATTTATTGGTGGTTCCTCCTGTGCTTCGACAGCAAAGGGGCAGGAAACTTCGTGTTTGAAGTTTGAACTGGATGATGCCTGGACTCTTGAGAGGTTTCCAGGATGTAGTTATCAATAATCATCATCAGTATTGATGGTTAATAGATGTTATTTGGGACCTTCATCACCTGAAATGGTGAGGTATAAAATTTACAATATTTTACATGGGTATATAAATATATAAATATATTAGATATATGCATGGACCATGGATGCATAAGCTTTCTTTTTAAAACAAGGCAGCTCGTGTGGGTAGACGGCTTAGATAAAAACCATGGAACCAACAAGGGTGTAGAGCGACCCCGGAAACTGTAAACTGGAACGTAGAAAACGCACAAAGTTTGGGATTTGGACTTCCCCAATTTGGATGGACACTGAATTTTCTTCTGAGATTTTTCAAAGTGGAGGTATGTGGAGGTATTAAAATTGTATTGACTTGCAAAGAGTATTCAAAGGACAGTTGACCATCCATTTTTTTTTTGAAAGTATTTTCTTGAAAACCGCCGCATCTTTTCCGTAACTTGATGAATGTTTTGCCAGGCAAATTGTGTTTTTTCGTCGCCGGGAAAGTGTTAAAGAAACTGGCAATTTTCATGGCAAACATCATTCTTCTGAGAAGATTTCATTTTGACCGAGGCTCTTCTGCTATTCCTGGTTGTTGCTGCAATCCAATAGCAACAGGCATGGGATAACGGAGTCAATTTGAGGATGATTGAGGGGTGACAGAAGGATGTATAAGGATGTATATAATATAGTTATATCGAGCGATCCAGAAGGGGACTTGGGAAGGCTTGTGTGGCTTGCTCCCCCTTCAAATTCCATGTGTTGGTTGAAAGAACGTATACTCTACTTATGATGTGCAAAACACATTTTTTTTCTCAGTCTCTCTTTGTAAAATATCTATATGCATCTAATATGTATCTAAATAATACAAATGCGTGCATAGATACATGTCATATTTCCCGCATGATACCAGACCATATTCCAGGCAGGAAGAAATGTATAGCATCAATTCACCGCAGGGAGTTATCAAGCGCCGTCCGATACGAAATCATCGAGCAGTTGTTTCCGGTCCCTTGGCCTGTGGCACGTAACTGGAGGAGGGCCGGTTGTGTCAGACCCAATGGTGCAGAAATCATCATAATCTCATTTTGCAATCAAGATTTGTTCGTGATATATTTAAAACCACTTCGTTGTATGTAATGATGTCATAGTGGTGTTTTGATCATTGGAATATAGATATTTATACTACCAAGTATGTGTGTATTCTTGAAATGTACTATATAGTATTCTTTTTGTACAACGCATTCTACAGTATATCTTCAGCAAATCTATATTTCCATTTTGGGTGCTGACCAAGGATTGGAACAAAGCCGCGGAACGAACGAGAGATGGAGAAATTAGTCCAACTCTCAAGGAGATTTGCATCCATGGATTTGTGGATGGGAGTTCGCGGTGGTGATAAGGGAGTCTCCCTACATTTGTTGATTGATGATTGTTGATTGTTGTTGATTGTTGTTGATTGCTGTTGATTGTTGTTGATTGTTGTTGATTGTTGTTGATTG
>DF240963.1:0-69609 GCA_000507305.1 Breviolum minutum Mf 1.05b.01 | reverse complement strand
TGTTCGTTGTTGTTGTTGTTGTTGTTCGTTGTTGTTGTTGTTGTTGTTGTTGTTGTTGTTGTTGTTGTTGTTGTTGTTGTTGTTGTTGTTGTTGTTGTTGTTGTTGTTGTTGTTGTTGTTGTTGTTGTTGTTGTTGTTGTTGTTGTTGTTGTTGTTGTTGTTTTTTGTTTCAAAGAATGAGGTCCGAGTCGAACGGATTGAATTTGCAAGAGTTGACGTCATAATTATGATTCAACTTCCTTTTTGCCGTTGAGTACACTGGGACGTTTCGCGATTTGCGAAATTGGCTCAAGTTGCCTTCAGCTGACAGTCATCGCTGCATGCCCAAAGGGCTACGAATTGTTGGTGTAGAAGTGTGAATCTTTCTTTAAACACGATGACGGTCCGCAATCCAGTGTAGACGCTTTGGATTCTGTTAGGATTTAGGCTTGTTGTCTGCACCAAACCGAACAATTCCATGTTAGACAATGACAGTTCCTGAGGTGCAAGTCAAGATTTCCTAGCACATTTACGGTTTAGCCATGCTTTTAAACTTTTACACACCCACGCTGGCGTGACCTTTTACCGCCATGGCTGCAACGAGGGAATTTTTGGGCTTGTTGGTCAAACCACGGATCCAGAAGAAGATGTTCAAATGCCAAGTGGCGCCAAGATGGGCATGGGATTTTGATGGAGTTTTGTTTTCTTGAAGTGTTTTTGAAGAGATGAACCTTGAACAGTTGGGAAATAGTTTGGAAGAACCTCGTTTTCAAAACGCCAAGCCAAGTAGAGTGAAAAGAAATCTCCTGGTGGTGAGTGGGATTGAATCAATAGAAATAAAACTCCATCCAATATCACTGGTTTCATCGAAATTGTTTGTAAGGTCATGACTTTACGAATCATGATTGTCCAAAAGTTTCCTCATTTTTTGAAAAAAGCGGCCAATAACGGAAAAAGATGGGGGGAAGTAGAACAAACCCTTAGGAAGCGTCGTGCAGAAATGAGGTGAGCAATCTCAAAGCGATTGGCTCCTTGCTGGCACGAATGGCTTCGACGGATCAAATCACGACATGATGGTTTTCAATGAAGGAGAACGATCATGTAAAATGAACGTATAAGGCATAAGGAATCAAGCATCTGGTTAAAGTGGGGTGGATTTTTCTAACAATACACGGTGAAGTAAGACACCACAAGGAAAAACATCATCTGGCTAAAGATATCTAGAAATGGGGGTGTTTTTTTTTCAAAATAAAAATAAGCCTCCATTTGGGCAACTAATGCACTTGTGGGCTTGGCTTCAACCCAACAGTTTATTGGGTTTGGGGAAGTTCCAAAAAATGGGGTTCGTGTCTTGGTCTTTTGGAGAAGATTTTTTTGGTTTGCTTTTTTTGTTGTACAGAATTTGCTCTTCTTCCAAACGATGAATTTGGATCTAGATACTCTCTCTCTCTCTCTAGATATATATATATATATATGTATGTATATTTATATCTGCGGGCAGCGGGCATATCGGCATTAATCATACATTAAACATATAAAGGTATGCTGTTTTTGCTTCATCATGTAAGGACCATGAGTAGCTTGAGGACTGACGTCAGAATCAGAAAGACTTGGCGGCTCTAAGGTGCGAAACCTTCGCATGCTGGGATGTGCTCTATGTGCCTTGATTATGGGAAGTTGCAGCTGAGTGTTTTTGGATGATTGTAGCTGCAATATGGCAAGGAAGTTTTCTTTTGAATTGACCTTTTTGAAGAGTTGGATGTTTAGACTATTCAAAATGGTCTTGACATGTGTATTTTTTAAATGGTGTTCGAGCCATAGCCAAACAAATCAGCAGTTTCGCCGGACAGTGTCTCTTAGCAGCTACGTATTTGAGGATTCGTGTGACAGGCAGTTTCCTTTGCACCTCTAACCCCATCATGACCCAAAATGGAAGGTTAAACCTTTTCTAACCAGTTGATCAGATGATTTTGATGAGTTGGTTAGCAGGCATAGTGGTGGGATCCCGTGTTCATGGTCTGACTAGCTGAGTGAGTTTCAGGATCTTCCAGATTGGTGAAATATCTTCGACAGCTTATTCTTCAGTAGCAAATAGTTGGCATTTTGGGAAAATGCTTCAGCAAGTGGCTCATATTAAAGATTCCTACTGATACACGAAATCCTGCACCGATTAGAAAAAAGGTCAACCTATGAAACATGACATCTCAACTGCAAGATGCCCGGCTAAGCACTGGACAAGGTATGGAGCTTGGTCACAACCTCATTGGTTCTTTGGTTCTGCCGAGTCTTTTGGGAGCTTTCAAGGAACGGTTTTGACCATGGCGGTTGAGGATATGATTTGGTCCAGGGTGGTAACTGGTAGATGTAAGGTCCCCCCGGAGAATCCCAAAGACTTTCGGGTGACTTTCAGATTGGTTCCTGTCCCGACAAAAACCGAATCATTTGGATGAAACAAAAAATCTCATCTGATAATTTAAGATATCAAGGGAAGATCTATTTTCGGGATGCCAAAATACCGACATGGATGGGTGAAAATGCCAGGTAAGATTACACTTAACTAAGATATCATATCACATTGGACACCTGGCTATGTCATTAGCCTGTCAATTGGGCCAACCTTCAGCGCCTCTTGCAGGCTGAAGTTGGGCACAGTCGTCGAAGATATTCTTTTTACTGTGGTACCTTGACAAGGTGAACAACGAACGACGGGTAAGGTCTCGGTAGGTGATGGAGATTGTTTTTTTTTGAAAAAAAACATATTGGAAAATGAAGACTTAATTTTGTTTTTTGGGAGACCTGAAGACCTGAAAATGAAAGACACTTGATAGATTCGGAACTTGTTCATCCTTTCTTAGCTCCTACAAAACAAGATCTTTTTCTCCGGGGTGTATCCGATGGTCACCCCTCCATAACCAGACGTCATGTGGGCCGTCTCAACGATGCCAACTAGGTAGATATCTTGCTATGTACGGTGCTGAATGGACTTTCTTGGTACTGCGTGACGAAACGTTTGGGTTTTTGCGGTCGACCGGGATATTTGGTCTGGGCCGTCATCTATGTCTTTCTGAGCATTGGTCGTTTGCAGACCATCACTTGGAGACGCGGCCGCAATATGTTTCTGCTGGAATAGTTTGAATGGGAACAGAGATGAGATGTACATCCTTACTGCAAGAGGTTCTGTATGCCGCTTTAGACCTCACATGCCGCATGCCCCCCAGCTTTTTCAAACTCGGCTGCTACAAATGTTGATGTTCGAGTTAGACCCTTTTATCTCGATATATGCGATTTACTGTACTGCTCAGACTCTAGATCTTCTCTTTTCCATTCAAGTCTTTAACCAAAATGGGCATGCTGTGGATCCACGAAGGAGCCATTGGTTCTTGTTCTACATCTTGATGCTCATACCTGCCGCTGGCATCAAAGTTAGATGTGTAGCTTTTTCCAAACGAATTAACAAAACCTGAAAAAAACATTTTTTTTTGTTCCTTCCAACCCTGGGCCTGTTTTTTTTTGTTTTTTTGTCGTTGCAAATACTGTAAATATTTTGATTTTTTCCGGCTTCGATTTTCCTTTTTTTCATGTTTCACTTGGTTCAGGGGTCATTCAATTGCTCGGGGAGATCCATGCAAATATATGGTCGTTTTAACGGATTGCCCTCAAAATAGTGCATTGTTTGGGTTGGTAATATTCAATTCTAGACTCATGAGGAGTATGTGCAAGTCAGAGGTAGACAATTAGCTCGAGATCCAATGCTTTTTGACTCTTACCTTCAGTCTTTACCTTATACTTGCAGGATCATCCCACTTAGTAAGTGGTTGGTTAAGGGTGTTACAAACCAGATATAGCTAGACTAACCCTACATAGGGGACTTACTAACCATAGTTATCAACCACTTGCTAACTGGGACGATCCTCCAAGTAGTGAACCCCTGTGGAAACCGCAGGCTGGTTACATGATCTTAGCTCTAATCCAACTCTACCGAAGCTCCCGACCGGGACTCTTGACGTGAAAAAAAATCTTGCAACGAAGCCTGGAGACGTTTAGGCTTTGGAAAAAAAAGGATCTGAAAAACAGGCTGCTGAAAATGGGATGTTCGGGGAGTTGGATGATTACAATATTCATGGTGACATTATGGTGACTAAAACCACTTGGGATGTTTCTAAGCAAAAACAACTGATGTAGGATTTTTTTGTACCTAAAGCGACTTAAGACTTAGATGGATGCTTGGTTTTCTCTTGTGCAAATCCACACTTTCAAAGTTTGGAAATTTGAGTCTAAGCTAATATATGTATATATATATATATAATATACATATTTTATGATATATGTAATATGTTTGCATATTGTCGGCACTAGAGAATACAAATGCGCTCCACTTGTCTACATCTCTGAGCCTTCATTGAAATGGGTTCATATGCAAGATAGCCAAGGATGTTCCTTTTCCAAAGCATCATTTCAAGTATCTATGTCTATTTCAATATTTGGAGGATTTTTTCCTGGACCCCCATCACGTTTGGGTGTCTCACACGCATTTCCCCACTTGCACCAGGAGCTGCTAGACGCTGATGATGTGGCGGCAACGTTATCCTTTTACAATGACATTTGCGCGACCCAAGCCTCCATTGCGGGGTCCGTCAAGGTGGCATTTGATTTGGGCATGAGAGGCATTGAAGTGGAGAGCATGGAGTTCTTGTGATCCTTTATTAAGAGTTGATTCAAAACAAAAGCCCCATGAACTTGCCAGACAAACTTGGAGGATACAACCTTTCTTTTCTGTTGCTACAGGCCTATGTAAGCAATATGCAGTGACTGAACCCCCCCTGCTTTGAGGACACTTGGGAATGCAAGCTCTTTGATATCCGCGTCAGCGAACTGGAAGGCAAGGTGTGAAATGTCATCCGTAGATTTTCAGGATGTCCATTCTAAGATGCGGGCATACTTGGAAGCCATGTGATGATGCCACCAGGTGCGGACTGGGACCCCACGGTACGGGTACCCTGAGAGTGTGGTTCCATTTTGGAAGAAATTCGTGGGATGAATCGTGTTGCAATTTGCTGTACAATTTTTGTATGAATTTGTGAGATTTCAAAAATAGTGAACTCTCAAAATGTCGAATCTACAGACGTCGATCGTTGATCTTTATATATTTTATCACAAAATCCATGCTTTTTAGTATTTCCCTACTCTGGGGTGACACATTCAAACATGAGGCACGTTTTTTGACTTTGTATGATCCTGAGATGGGCGTATTTGGTAACCAAAAGTTTCATACCGAGACCAATCGGGCCTTACCAGATGTGGACAAGGATGCAGAGATGAACGGAACGCGAGGCAGGTCTATGGTGGCAGAAGTGAAGACAAAAAATACCCATCTCTTTTTGGCACACCTTCCCCTCTGGCATATCAGAAATCCCCCCATGCCAAAAAGCATGTTTGTGCTGGATTTTTTTGGTGATCACAGATGGAAATGATTTGGATCAAACGTAATCAACAGTGTTTCATTTTGGAAGAGTTGCCCCCTCCACACTTCAAACGAATGACTTTTAGGCATTTTGGAGTCCAAGGCTGGTCAGAACAAGAGCAACCAGGACGGTAGTGATGCCACGAACTTGTTGATTTACCTTTGTATGCAACCAAAGATGGGAACAAAAGATGCATCCACAAGAAATGAGTCGCATTCCCGAAGCTTGACAGTCTTGTTTCTGTGTTTTTTTTGTGACCTTTTTGAGATGCCAAACATTGGTTTGTAAATCGAACGGCTTCAGCGGCTTGCAGATGCACCAGTGATGTCACCAGGGTGTACCTCCCAAGCATCTCCCGGAATAGGAGCTGGCTATGCAACGACGACATGAAGTGAACCAAATCTGCAGCCTAGATCCTAAGCCGGATCGAAGCAGAATGGAAATTTGACCTGACGACAGAAGTAATAAAGCAGTCTTCAAATTGAGGGCACCTGAGACTTAGGTGATACCTTCTTCGGGACACACGTTGTCATAGGTACCTTGGAATTATTTACCTGAGCTGGAAGGGAATCATGTGTAAACGCAGGACCTATCCATTCATTGTATGCTTTACAAATGGATGGTCTTGGTTTGTTGTCGGCCAAACCCCCATGAAGGGCAGATGATCTGCCTTTGTAATGGTGACTTTTTGGCATTGTATAATGTTTGAATTCTTTGAAATGACAACCGGTCAAGCAGGGATTCCTGATTTCCTTCTATTCCAAGGTGTTTGCACCAAGCTCTAAAGTGTCTACTCCCCCTTAGCTTTTTCAAAAGTATGCCGTCACCGGACAACTCAGATGACGGGAAACTGACTGGCTACCTCGAAAAGGACCTTTTCGTCAGTAGATCTAGACATGCTGGGGTGCCATCCCAAAAGTTCCATTTTTAGTGGGATTTCCTTTGCTTTGCTCCATGGCCGAAATCGCAGGCGATGATCCCCGAAAAGTGCCTTTGGGCAATGTCAGTGCGTCCGGGGAACTCACTCTGCAGCGAGATAGTTGCCCATTCGCTGTCAAGTCATGGTAGTTTCAACAAACAGAAGGGTTGCCTCTGGAAATCACAAAGACGTTTCCAAACCATTCGCATGTTGATGTTGATCATTGGAAAACCGCAGTCCTTCATGACGACTAACGGAGGTTTTCCAAGCGTGTTCACGAAGTGGGTCCCGGTCTTGCTGCAGCATCCTGGTTGCAAGGGGAGAAGGATGGAGAATGATGGGAAACCTTTTTTGATACAAAAGACAAGCAACAGGGAGATGTTCCTCATGGAGTGAGGCCCCAACAAAAATCCATTTCCAGAATCATGACCCTCAAGACATCACAGCCATGAGAAAATTAGAGATCCATAAAGATCCTATCATGGCTTTATCATGGGATACTATCACTTTCTGGGACCGCTGGACCTCAGGATTATGATTCTGACCTTTTGCATGGTCACGGCTTGGTCGGAAGCTAAAGACTCTGGTGGAATATTTGAAGTGGGTATTTGATGAAGCATGATCTATTGGAGCAGAATGAGTACTGTATATTACGATATAAAACTGTATGTACTCATAAAATGCAGTCGAAATGAACATTTTCATAAATGCCTTGTGAATGGCTGTAGCTCAGCCAGATCCATTGCAATACCAAGGGGGCCGTCAAAGATGACCTGAAGCAGATAGAAACGGAGGTGAAACAGCTCAAGCAGACAGAGTAGCTTGGCAAAAAACATGACTTTTTTTTTGGAAAAAACAGTCAGTTTGATCCACAGAATGCAGCATTCCAGTTGGATTTTTTTAAAAAAACTACTGTTATGAATGGCGCGGTCTATCGAATATTTCCAATATTTCTCGGTGGATGGACGAAGGTATGACCCGGGTCAGACTCCCCAATTTCTGTAATGAAACGAAACGAGAGAGGCTTTTGAGCCACGTTTCTGGGCGCGTTTTACGTCTTATGGCATGTAAGACTTTGCCATGAAAGTCTGTCAATGTCTTCATGGTTCAAATTCTTGACCTCCCAAAAGGGATGCTTGGAGTATTCAAAATTGATCAAACAAGTTTTTCTTTGAGCCTGAGCCAGCGAAAAATCGGCCCATAGGCAAACAACTTGGTTGTTTTTCAGGGGATGATACAGTTCTAGCCGGTAGAAATCTCTACTAACGAACCAGTATACGTGATACAATTGTATATAATATACATATTTATCATATTATATGTACAAAATACGTATCATGTATGTATAATAGATGTTTTTCTTCTTTCTTTATAGGTGATTTACTTTTGCCGCTGAAATTTGAAAACGCATCGGTTTGTACCTTCAGGCAGCACGTGGATCAAGGGCTTCGGCAGATGTCCACGCGAATGAACAAGAGTCCCTTGCCGTTGCACTGCTTGAGGGTTGTCGTTTGGAGAGGGTGCTCCTAATCTTTCTTGGCCAAATTTCCCTTTCCCCAAAACTAAGATGAATATCATACTTTCCTAGCGTTTTGGGCAACTGAATTTTTGGGGATGGGCTTTCTGGCAGATAGTCCCTGAAATTGTCCAACATCCTCCTAGATGCTTTGGAAAAGCTTTGGGAATCCTGTATAGTTATACAAGACAGGTTTTTTTTTTTGTGCGACTTACTCATGTCATCCACCTATTTTGCCACATATCCATACATATCCTATCCAATATGGGATGGCAGAGATGTGACCCCATTTCAACTCCAATTGTCCAACAGGATGGCAGTCCTTGGGTTTATTGGATGTGGACAAGCCGGACCCTGCCGAGGCAATGTGGCAATGTGTTGACAACAAATTCAGAAGCAACATTGATGACAAGGGATCTATATAAAATATATTTCATTTGACAGGATTATGATATCTTTTTACCTTTTGCAAGGTCATGGATGAATTTTTTGGTATCTGAAAATCACAGGCAAATTCATTTTCAACAAATTGTTGCCAATGATTTCTCACTCTGATTTGTTGAAAATCTCAAGGGATTTTTCGTTGATCGAAAACTGATCCCGCCAATTTTTCCACCGATGCAAGGTTAAAAGTCTCAATGGAACGGGAACGGGAAAAACATCCGGTCAGAGCCTCAGGGCCTCAGGAATTTTTTCGGACCTTTTTTTTGGGTACTAAGGTGGTGGCAACTCAAAGATTTTTTATTTTCATCCCTACTTTGGGGAAAATTCCCAATTTGACTAATATTTTGAAACCACCAACTAGTGTACCAAGAGGCCTGTGGATTTGAATTTTTTTGGGGGCCCCCTTGTGATAGGTAAGACATTTGGACCCACACTATCAACCCACAACTTTTCCCATTAAGGCACTGCAGGAGGCACAGCGAAGGAGCTGTTCAAGTGGGTTGGGATTGGAAGAAAAAACCATGCCTCATTATGGCATGCTACGACTTTGCAGATTTTCAAGATGGAAATGACACGAACATTTCTGGCAAGCTAATTGGCGGGAAAGCAATTTTTCGACAGCTTCTAGAGTTTCAATCTTTTCCTGTTTGCCAAATGTTGTGGCTAGTTTCGATCCTTGAGAGCAAGGGCACTCGTACGAGAGTCATCTATACACCACCAACAATTCATACAGCGAAAATGAGGCAGTTCTTTTTTTTGAGTTCAATTTGTGAAAAGATATACCGTCCATGCGAACTAACATATCCGATCAAAAGTAACTTTTGAAGATGATTTTCCTTTTCCCAAGGTGGGATATGTTAGTTCCTGGAGGGGACCTTGTACTGAAGGACACTGATGATAAGTTGCTCTATATGTCGAATCAAAATTTCGTGAGCTTTGCAACCTTGGCAGGATGAAAAAGATATTGGATCAGGTGCCTGTTTTGGTATGTTTGAAAGGTGATTGGATCTTGGATCTTTGTTTTTTTTCTCCCCTTCTTGTTAAAGAGCCCGGAAAACTAACATGTCCCCTTGAAAATCAATGGTTGGAAGATGTATTTTTAATTGAAATAGTCCCCTTTTTTTTGGGGACATGTTAGTGTTTTGTGGGGTTGCGGCTTGACCTTCAGCAGCCAACCGTCCAACCACCCGGTCATTGGAGGCTGTTTTGACCCTGGTGATGTAGCCGGACTGCTGAGAGATTTGTGGGAGACCCATGCAGGAAACACAGGTGGAGTTTCCGAGGGGTTGATGTGCTATTTTATCTTATGATTCTTAGCTGGAAAAATTGAAAGAAGTCAATGGAACATACATAAACAGGATTTTTTTGGCATGCACTTTGTTGTCTTTGAGCTAGCAAATAGATCCAGATGGTACTCTCGTGCTGAACATTGGATTCCATTCTATTTTGTTCTATTATATTTTTACTGTATCACATAAAAAACATATCTGATATCATATGTACACAGTTTTTGTTGTTATACCTGATATACTATATTTGAGTATATCTATCATATTATGCTATATCAAATTGAATTCTGTTATATGATATTATGTTTGATTTGTTTTATTCCATTATATTACACACAATATTTCATATGCCATATACCATACAAAAAAGCACAATATGCAATCTACAATAGACACACAGTGTACTTTCTACAACATACTATCTACAACGCACATGCATGCTAAAACAAGTGTGCATATCAACATATATCAACATCAACAAGTCCACATCACACATATACACTAATGTACATCTATGATGATGTGTACATCTTTTTCGTCACATCCCCCATTCCTCAACCGCTTCCACCGGCTGCCAGATGAAGAAAAGAGGGGTCTTACTGAAGGAAAGGCGAAAGCTTTGGTCCAGGCATCCAGGGACAGACAGGGATGATTGGTGTTTGACTTACCAAACTTGGATTTTTTGGGTCAATGAAACTCTCATCATTTTATGGCTCGATATTTCCAAAAGGGGGGGGTTTGGAAGAGTAGTTTCCGAAAGTCGGATGCGAATTTTTTGCAGGGGGACTAGCCCTCCCAATTGGCCTGCAATCGTTTCAATGACTTTCCAGATGAGGAACTGGAAACGACCTTGATACGAGGGAAACCATTTAATGTCAATCCTGTTCACCTCTGAAATTGAGACTGCACAGCGGCAGCTCCAAACAAAGCAGAGGTATTCAGATTTCCCGATGTTTCAAGATTCAGTGTTACAGTTGCTGAACTTGCCAAGCTTCTTTTAGTTGTTCCATGTGGAGTCGAACAACACCACTAGTGTTTGTCAAGTGATGATGTTTCGGTCGACAGTTCCTAAAAGTGCTTCATCCTAGAAGTGTCCATGCTTCAGGAGGTGCTTCCCAATACAACAAGTCTCTTGGTTCAACGACTTTACGAACCGCCTGAAATGCTGCACGGATCCATTGTGCGTATGTGTCTATAGATGTATATCATATATATTATATTATATAGTACATATGATACATGTGATATATATATATATATATGTATGTATGTATACATATTACATATACCATGTCTCCCCAAGCCCATGGCGCTAGACGTTTGAAGTCCATCCGCCAATTACTTGCGTAGATAAGATATGAACACATAGACAAAATTCAGAAGTCGATGTTATGGTCTGACCATCTCGCCATCAATCATTGCTGAAATTGCTGAGGTGATACATGGCCACAGTGGTGGAAGGAGGTGCACAAAGATGGAGAAAACACACACACCCCAAACTACTTGCGATTTTTCAAACATGCTTAAAACATGTTTGAAACTTTTGTTGAATCATTTGGGAAGCCTGAAAAATCTTTCAATCATCTCAACCTCAAGGGGTTTTACCGGATTGATCCAGTTCTTTGATTGGAAGCCTTCGAACATGGCTGACAACCCCACCCCAAAAAATAACAAGTTAGAAGACTGCCTTTTTTTTTTTGGAAAGGCCTCTTTTCAGTTGCTAAGTTGATCTGTAAAACTTTAAAACCATCAACTTTGTTTGTCAGTTGGAGTGAAGATTAAGAGGCTACTTGTTAGATAATTATGATATTTTGACGATGCAAAACAGACTGCCGCAACAGTCCAAACGACCTAGTCATGGCCCCCGGTTTTGCCAGATGAATCCTAATGGTGATGACAGTCTCTCGAGTGAGGACCAGACAAAGGGATGTTCCTTTCCATTTTGAAGAATCCTGGCTGGATTTGAATGGCTATAATTGATAACTAATTTGATGACCCAATATTTGTTTGTTATTTGTTTGATATTCAATATTTGGGAGCCAATTCCGTCCCCAAACCCTCCTTGTCAACCTTGCCTTTTCAGCATTTTCACAGGAGTTCTTAACTTTTGCTGAGACACATTTGCGTGAGTTTCAATGGCCAATTCGAGGCGAGAGAGGGTTGCAGATTTGTCCCCAATTTCGGAAACAAAGCCGCCACAGATATTTACTTTCGAGGGTTCGGCGGCTTGATTCAGGGCCAAATCTACAAGCCTGACATTTCTTGTTGGTGAAATATGATTCTTTGATCAGAAGCATGTTTTGATTCCTAGAATTCTTCAATCACTGATATGAAATTAAGCTTTTCGTACAGCATGAGTATTTCTGATTCGTCCTTCACTTCAACTATGTTTTCCTTCCTTTTTCGGATCGACTTGGATTTTTTTTCTGCGGATTTTGCTGGGGATTTTTGTACTTCACACAGATTTGATCGGAATCTTGCTTCCAATGGATGGAATTCCAGTATAAACATGTTGAAGTGGCACTGTATGAGGTGCTTGAATCATTTATAAGATTTCATGTAGACTTCTACAAGAATGGCAGCTTTTTCATCATCGTTTTCTGCGTTCTGCTTGTTTTGCGCACCCAAAATTGACAGTACGCGCCCACACACGATGGTTGAATTGCATCTGTCAGATGATGAAAAGCTTTGCTATTATCAGAACAGGAACCTCTCTCTTTCTCTCCTCGATATGTACACCTATAATTCCAATGAAACATGGAATCAACATTTGAAGATAAACCCTACAAAAAATCATCCTTGACAACACCCAAAACCGAGATTTAGATCCATTTTCTCCTAAGCCAACCTGTTCGGGTTTACCGTTGAAAACTCTCTCTTTTCACGGTGCCAGTTTCGTTCCAGGCTATTTGAATGCGGAATGTCGAAATCATCATTTTGGACTTATAAGTGGCTGGGTGAAATGGATGGAGTTTTTTCCCCAACGCAGAATGCTTTTTTAGGTCCCAGGGCGCTTTTGCTTTTGGAAAAGGTTATTTGACAAATGAATACCTTTTATTCATAATGTTCGCGCACAGGTTTGTTGAATGGTAGTGAGTTTAGCCCTTGCATGCGAAGCGGGCGCTTTGCCTTTTCTTTTGAATGCAAAATAGTGCACACAGATTCGTTGTGGTTGCACTTTTTCTCAATGCTGTTGGGGATAGCACCTGAGTTTATTTTGGCGATGCTTTGCTGAAGCTTTGAATGGATGTAACGAAATACCAATATGACCAATCTTTTTTGAGGGACCCCAAAAGTGGTAAGCAAAAAAATGAGTTCATAGAGTCATAGAGCTTGGGGAAACAACAATCGCCACCGTGATTGATTTTGAGTTCTTCAGTTGATGTAAAGATTCGAGGATTTCCATCTGTTTTATCAGATAATTTTGAAGGATAGGTTTCCAATACACTGGAAAAAGAAGTTTGAAGGATAGGTTTCCACACTTATATTTAGTCAGATTGGATGCATCCTTACATTTTCACAATTCGCCCTAATCATGCAGGCAGAATTTGATGAAAACTAACTACATTACCAGCTCGAACACCTGCGAATCTGACAGTTTTCGATCGTGAGTGACCTGCAGGTCTCTGCAAGCCACGCGAGGTTTCTGCTCTTTACCAAGTGGCCTTCGCCCCTTGACGATGAACGTTTCATCATTTGGTGAGATGTTGAGACCAATTTACGGATGAAGCCTGTTGAGAGAATAGTGGAACTATTTATTGTGTATGTTATTGAGGATATTCAATGATATAATATTTATTCCATAGCTCATGTTTCTATTCTCGACTCGACTGAAAATTCAGACACCACTTCAAGTGGTAGAAATTGATTGACTAAGGGACTTCAAAGGCAGAATTTGACAGAATTGCTATGGATATGCGACAATTCCAGATGGCTGTGAAGTATGAATGAGTGAATCCCTATAAAGTAATTTTTCCTTTTGACAGATTGCAGTGTCTCAGGTGTATTTCCGCACTGTTCTGTCTTTTTTTTTTGTAAAATCTGAAACAAAAACTACAAATTGAAGTTTTGGGGGAATTAGTTTGCTTAAATTCGAGGTGGTGAATTACTGCAGCTGACCCCAAACTAACAAAATTTAATCCATAATCTCGATGTGTATATTTATTTACATATATATGTATGATGTATAGCATATATGTATATACTATCTACAGTATATATATATATATATTTATACCCACACATATATATATATATATATATATATTGTACACACACACACACAAATGACTTNTATCTACAGTATATATATATATATATTATACCACACATATATATATATATATATATATATTGTACACACACACACACAAATGACTTTTGTTTCAAAGGTAGGGCCTCATGCATCCACACTTTTCAAGCTCATGGACCTGCAGGTCCCAGGACTCAAAAACTCAGCGCCTTGGCAGAAGTAAAGATGTTGATGGAAGATATCCGGCATTCACCAGTTGAGGTTGGCAATTTATCCCATTATTTACAAGGTTTTTTAATTTATTTCATCCCGGGTGGTTGGGAATGGGATTTTTGAACCATCAACACTATCATGACCAAGCGTATTATATCCATATAGGCAGGCATGTTTTGATATGTTTTGACCAACGAAGATTTGTGAATTCCAAGATGCGGAAGTACAGTGCATGATCTGAAAAGGCTTGGTCAATGGAAGGCCAACCAACAGAATAAGGCCCCATTTGTCGCACCTTATTTCGACTCCATACGGAACCGACACCAGATTTAATTTTTATTTGGCCAGTGAAAACTGGAGATTTCCCGAAAAAAATTGTGGAACACTTGAAAGTTTGAACCTGAAGTCCAATCACAGAAAAAGGCACACAAAAACAGTGAAAGCATGGGAGCCAGATACTTCCTTCCTCCACTTCCGCCCCCAAAAGCATCCATCCGGAATCACCCTTCTCAACCTTGTTAGGCAGGCCATCACATGGCTCAACAGCGTATCAATGTGAAATTGTCCTTCAAAGAGCTTGAATTTCGATCAGGTTCGGCAGATGACTCTCGTGGATGAAACCTTAGAAATACCAGGGCATATTTCAAGTACCTGAAAATGGAAAGTGTGGCATCAACCTTGTTACATTTTTGATTCTTCAATCTCAAAATTCCAGTTTCTAATACCGTAAAAGGTTTAGGTTCTGATTGCTTGTTGAACCTTTGCTGTTTCAATTTTCGTTAAACCGAAAAATCCCACGCCTTTTTTAAAGTGGAAATAAAATTTTGGTTCCGTGGATTTGGTGCATTCATATTGCAGTGCCGTGGGGATCCGATGACTTAGATGCTGAGTTTCTTCGTCTTTTTTTCCTTCGTTTTTAAACGAATCATGTGCAGAAAATAGCATAGATGCTATTCTATTTTTGTTTAATCTACATAATAAAGAAGTATAATATATATATTTAGGTTTATATAAATATACACATATTAGATACTCCCTTTTTTTGCATACATAACGTAGATATGGTGTATATTTTGGCAAAATTTAATGATTTGGCTCTTGGTGTTTGCCACAAAGCGACTGCCTGACTTTGTCAGGCTGGTACAGAGCACACCTAAGAATCTTCACTCGCAGTTCCTTGGCGACAGATCTGTCGCCAGTGAGGATGTGATTTATCGTTTTCGTCACCAAGTCGCTCCCGTAATGATTTCGGAAAGTTTCTTTAGAAATTAAGTTTCTACCAAAATAGGTGGCTGACATGTTTTTTTTGTATGGATGATTTCGTGAAAGTCATCAACCATTACATAATCTATATATAGGTGGTATATGTTGGTATATATCTCGGGTACTCTCCCAAGGGTACCCAACTTTTCCCTTTGAAACACATTTGTAGGGCTGCTATTTGAAGCACAGGTTGTCTTGGAGCCAAAAATGAAGTGACGGTGATTCTGATCGTGTTGGTGCTCTTGTTGTACCTTGGCCATACCGTTGACCTCTCTCATCTGTTGATGGCTGAAATCCTGCACCAATTGATAGGTAGAATATCCCATTAAAATAAAGGTTTTTTTTACATCCCAGGTTGCGCAGGATTTCAGCTATCAAGAGTATGGACTTTTGAAGTGTATGAGATGATTTTAATTCTTACACTTGAGAAGAGGATTGATTTCTATAGTTGTTTGGTAAGTACTAAGGGTTCACAACAGATAAACAAACAGCTATGATAATGCATCGCTTCCCCATGGAGAGATAGTGGATGGCAACTTGCGATAGCACGACAAACATGAGGCCTTTTGATCAATTTTTGTTCAGCTATGGCATGTCTGCTGCCACGAACTTGAAGTTGTTCTGATTCATACTACCCTGGTGGGTATGAACAAACCATTATTCCCTTCCCATCAAAAAATTCAGGATTTCAGGTGTTTTTGCCAAACAAAAAACTGGTGGGTTTTTGGTTCTCTGAAAGCCCAAGGCTTTCTTTGCTTGTGCTCATAGACAGCTTTGTGACAGTGCTCCTGTTGCCAATGAATCTCTATGGCGTTTTCCAGACTCTCGGCGGGCAGGTTCCAAAGCTGGAGCTTCAAAAAGTTTTTTAGCTGCGGAAAAAAAGACGTTTAACGAAACACCCTGTAAAGGGGGTTGAAACCCCAATAAAATGGAGGGTTTTCCCGGTTTTCCCCATAAAACCAATGGATCCCTAAAAAACATCCTATAACACCAATGCGTTTTTGGTGGAAGATTTTTCCACTCCCAACGTTTTCCATCCCCTCAGGATGGATTTACCAAGCTCTTTGGCTGCAGGGGTGGTACCTGTTGATGGCTGAAATCCGGGCGAGAAAACCCGTTGAGGTTGGTAGTTGAAATCCCATTATTTACCGATTTTTTAAATATACATCCAACCGGTGGTTGGTTGTGAATGAGATTTCTGAAGCATCTCTCCAGTATCTCCCAATGGAGCAGATATTCGAGACCCTCAACCAGGCTCAACCCTCCAGAGACTCCTCGTTTCATATCTTCCAATGGAGCCGATATTTTTTTTCGTTTCGACTGGCCACTGGCTGAATTTCCAAGGTGAAGCCAACTTTCAGGAGACTCACCGGTGTGTGAATGATAAAGAATTCGGTCCAAACAAATGGACATGAATCAAAGTTTCATCAATATTTAATTGAATCTTCAATTGATCTTCATTCTCATCTTCATACATGAACATTTTCCATGAATCAAAGTTTCATCAATATTTCATTGAATCTTCAATTGATCTTCATTCTCATCTTCATACATGAACATTTTCCATGAATCAAAGTTTCATCAATATTTCATTGAATCTTCATTTAATCTTCATTCTCATCTTCATACATGAAAATTATCCATGAATCAAAGTTTCATCATATTTCATTGAATCTTCATTTGATCTTCATTCTCATCATCTTCATAGCTGAAAAATTTCTGAATCCCTACCAAGATCCCAGGTTTCAGTGTTCTTTTTGTCGAACATCCAGGAGATTCAGACGGCCTTCTGGCTCAAGCTCCTTCAAGTCTTGGACGCTCGAGGCAGATGATGAAGAGGGTGCCTGGTTAGGTAGGACCTGGAAGATACACCTGCGGACTCCCCATGGCTTCCAGGCGTCGCGAGCCAGTTCCTTCCAACGTTGATCCTTACGCCGCTTGGGATTCATAGAACTTGATCAATCAACTTTGAGAGGGAACTTGCCCCTCGAAAACCCCCTGTTGCTGTTGCTATATGTTACGGTGTTACTGCTTGAAATTTCATGAACAAAAAATTTGCTACCCCCCACGTTGGTTGTTTGAGGGCGGAACGCTTTCTTGCCCTTGCTTTCATGGTGGCGTGCACTCAGTCGGTAACGTGGCAGCAGTGGGTTGGTGGTTTTGGGATCTGCAAACGGTAGATGTGTCGGCTTCTCAGTGCACCCTGGAAATTTTCAAGATCACCACCTCCATTGCCGGGTGATTCTGAAAGTTCTTTCTTGCTTGCTGATTAAAGATTGCAGGTTTTGAGGTTTAGCAAGTAATATTACAAGTTATAAGTATGCCGGTATGCCGAAATATTCCTTCATTCCCCAAGCCACTCGCACCAGCCATTTGAGTGACACGAGGTTTTTCCCGCTTTGAACATCTTCACTAAATAGCTTGGAATTCGAAGCATGTGTATATCCCAAGTAGGATAAGATTAGTGAGATGCATCTGATACCAAGGCTATTGAAGCGTACAAACCCACGATCCTGCCCTTTGGAGTTTTGAGTCACTTGGTGTCAACACGTCGTTACTTTTTTCTTGAACGGCACGTGACAGTCATATCCCAAAAAAACATCAAGCATCTCCATAGGAAAGATAGCTGGAAAGGATCTTATGACAAAGATCCCCCCAAAAATGGTGGTATGTCCGAAGGGAGTAGTTGTGCTCAGGGTCTGACAACTCTGAAGATTAGGTCAAAACGATTGACCCTCTTGCCTTGAGGTCTGACATTAGAGAATACCTATCATCACAACCAGAATGAATACCAACTTGTTGACATGTTAAAAATGAAAGCATGCATTCTGTCAGTTTCGTGGAAATACGTACGTATGTATGCATGTATAATGTATATATACTTACGAATGCATACATGCAAACCTGGCATATACAAGTTAGAAAAGCGTCATATTTTTTGATCTCTACACAGGACGGTGGGTTTGGAGATAGATTACACAAAACACCTTGTAGAATGTAGAACAAGAAGTTGATTTACTTTGTGACCAAAACATATACTTATGCTATGTCATCCCCAAATTACAACGAATATGCCAACATTTCAATTCTTACATTGCTTTACGTTTTGGGAGTACCCATTTTCACATGGTAATACATGGTAATTACTTGAGGATAACTGCCAAGGAGGACCTGAAGCCAACGAAGAGTTGTGAATTCCAATGGTCCTGACGAGATTCTGCCTCAGGTGAAAGATGCACGGAAGCTTGGTTCAAGGGCAACAAGGAGCACAATGAAAACTCTCCAAACATGAAATCAGGAAAGTCCATCTACACAGCATGAGCTGCAACTTTTTGAAAGTTGCCATGATTCAAAAAGCCTGAGAAATGCGAAAACATGGCAACCCCCGGATGTTTCTCTCCTTTCGCCGCGGGTGTTTTTTGATGTCCGAAAACCTGGAAGGACTGGATTGCTGGACAGAACAAACCACGTGGGATTGATGTGATCCAGTACATCCAAGAGTCCCTTTGAGTGATGCAGTTCGTTACAGGTGACAACCAGGGGGGACCCCTCCTTAGGGACACATTGATATCTGTTTTTCAGGCTCAAGCTGCCTTAGATTTACTGGGACAACATGAGATGGTCCAATTAGAATCTATACAAAAAAGTTGAGTGTTTCTTGTTGTGAATTACTCACACTAGAATCACCATTGAAATCAGAATTGCTACAGGCCGAAGATGTTCTGACCACCCGCAACCACAAAGTTGAAGAAGATGTGGAGATGTTTGGAATCTTGTTTTTTTCCACCAATTTTACCATCTATCTTGAGCCGAAAACAGAAGTCCACATGAGGTGCTCCGAAGTACATGGAGTGGGCTATGTAGCAGAGTATCTCGGTGCAAAGGGGGGGGACAACTTGTGTCATTCACACTGTGGTGGTGACGTTACGGGACGTTCACTTTCTGTTTGTTAGGAGTAGCTGGAATCGCTGATATTGCTCGGAAGTCATTTTGTCTTCCACATTTTTTTCCGCACAAATTCCATGTTGTTCTTTGTATTGATCTTAGCCTTTTTGTAGAATTATGTCATCATGTATTAGATGGCATGATGTATATCATTTATTTGGAATCTGTCGATCTCTGGTGATCTCAAACATAGCATCTTTTTTGCCCATTATTGGATGCAACTTGCAGCATCCAAGGGTGCTTTTTCAGATCCTTTTTGAAGACGAAGGCAGTCTTCATGCTTTGGTTGTAGGCGGGAGAAGCTGTTTCTGAAGCTGTTTGCAGGTCTTTTTGTGGATGATGAAGCATTTCCCGGAGTACATTCAATGCTAAGTTTGTTTCAAATATAGGCTTTTATGAACTGGTGAAAATGCAGCCTGAAAAATATTGGCGTGGGAAAATTCCCCATAGGTCCCAGTTCTTGAAAACAGGGCTGCAAATGATGCATGGTTTGCACACGACACCGCCGGGTGTTACAGTCGCGCAAGTCAATGGCCAATCTTGGCTGGTCAGCACTTGAGCCACTGGCTGCATATATGAAGTGATGTCAGGGCATGCCAGTGAAACGAAAGCAAAGCTGCTAGACATTATCGCCATGACTGTAGCTGACCTTGGAAGTTGCGAGGGCACAACGGCACAAATCTATCCACAGTCTTCTGCCAGACCCTTCCAACAACACATTTTGTCCAGAAGTATCGGCACAGCATGACATCGGCTTCTTTTTGTTGTTTGACTGAGAAGCTTGTAAGCCATAGACGCAGCCCATGGCCCATGGGCACCGTTTTTGTTTACGAAAAACACACGCCACAAAAAAAGCTTCAACGTGATGGACCGCTGTCGTCAACTCTCGGTCGCTGGATGCCTGGAACATGGCGAGGTGGCGGAGTGTGTGGTGAAGGTGTGCTTTTAAGGGATTGTGGATTGACAGTTGAAAAGAGATGAAAGGAGTCTAGACAACCATGCATAAAGAATATGTGTATATATACGTATACACTATAGACATATACATAATTCAGATTGCTTACAGTAGTCGTTATACTCAGCGATATGTATGTTCAGATGATTCAAAGTCTTCAGAGATAGATCAATATTTTCATCATTTCAATTTTTTTCTCTTAATTTGTAGCAGCTTCTGATTCAACTTTCAGCTGCCACAGGTGATCACCAAGTTGGCCCAATGGGAGGAGAGGTGTGTAAACACCTGGATCCAGTGGTTCAAGGACTTTTCAAAAAGTGGATTTGGGGTACTAAAAAATCCGGAGGAATGGTATGAGTGATACTGTTGATAGACAAAATCCTGCACCACCAAGGATGATGATTATCCCGTTATTTATAGGGTTTTTAACCATCCCACATGGTGCAGGATTTTGTCCATCAACAGTATCAGATTGATGATTTCCGGGATGGGGATGGTTGAGACATGACATCACTGGTAGCCCCAGGATTTGGAGACACATCTTCGTGGTGCTTTGTCTCCCAACCGGGGCCTTTTTGATCGTTGTCCACTGCGCGTGCGCCTGGAAGCAGTGAGAACACACTGTAAGGGAAAAAGGACAATACAACATTGTTGTCAGCTCAAACTACATTTGGAAACTGGGACTGCTTTGAGGATTTGTTTTTTTTATTTTAAAGAATCAATATATGAAGGGATCTCACTTTTGAAACACCACTTTGACTGAGACGCTCGCATAGGATTCAAGAAATGGGTTTTACCATATCATGACTGCTTAAAGTCAGAGTTCTGATGTTGAATCAAAAGGTTGATGTTACCACTATTTCTGTTACATCCACCAACTGTTTTTTTTTCAATCTAGTGTTTGAGTGAGCGCGTTAGAGTGAGCCAGCCCAGAATGATCTTAGGAGACTTTCTCAGAGTTTCTAGAGAGCAGGAGTCCCTTGGCAGTCAAATGAGGGAAGCAGGCAGAGAAGAAGCAGTATGTGAAATAGGAATGCAAATGCAGTTCATTGGAGAGAATCATTCGAAAGGGAAAGATGTAGTAGAAGAATTAACACACACACGGGATATAGAATAGAAGCATACCATGGAAACATCTAGAAACAATAGAACCTGCACAAAATGGAACAACAACAACAACAACAACAACAACAGCAACAACAACAACAACAACAACAACAACAACAACAACAACAACAACAACAACCACAACAACAACCACAACAACCACCTTACAAGTTTGCATCACCTGTGGAACCTTAGGTGACACGTATTTGGTGGGGAATGACTTCACTTTGGCAGATCTCCACGGTGTTTGCGGTTTGGCTCCAGCCTTGGCATTGTTACCTTTCAACTTCCCAAAGGTGGAAGCATGGTCCCTTGCCACAAAAAAAACACGAGGAACAGGTGAAGGACACAGGGTGGGAACAAAAGCAGGAGTTTGAGCTAAAGGTTAAGGGTTTGATTTATATGGATGTTAGACATCCATTGATTGATGCCATATGATACTGTATCACTTTTTTGTTTCTCCATGAGATGGGTTCTTCCGGCCCAGGTTGAAACGCTGCTTAGAACATCAGGTTTTTGCAGAAGAGGAAGAGATCCGTGACTGGTCAAGTGCTGATGGTTCGAACATTGGGACTTTTGAACATTTCAAGATCTGGCAGATCCCAGCTTACACCATCTAGTATGAATCATATCTGAGTGGCTCTATTTTTTGTTTTAGCAAATTCCATTCCCCTCCCAACAAAATTTTTGACTTGATTTGTCATCATCATCATCATCATCATCATCATCATCATCATCATCATCATCATCATCATCATCATCATCATCATCATCATCTNAGATCTGGCAGATCCCAGCTTACACCATCTAGTATGAATCATATCTGAGTGGCTCTATTTTTGTTTTAGTTCTAAATTCCAATTCCCCTCCCTACCAAAACTTTTTGAACTTTGATTTGTCTATCATCATCATCATCATCATCATCATCATCATCATCATCATCATCATCATCATCATCATCATCATCATCATCATCTCCAACCGTTTTGCCTCGCCTTCACCTTTGGCCGTTGTCCCATCCACTGAGGCGACTGGTATCACGAGAAGCCAAGCGCCTCGACCCTGTGGCCATGGCAGGAGTTGGAGGCCTTGGAGCTTGCAATGGAACAGACCTCCACGCAGATTCGGAGCCCTGGGACCAACAACATTTACCAATCAAAGATGAGGGAAGATCAGTATAAAATTGGGGGAGATAATGTCATCACCCAAAAGGTGATGGGATAGAAATCAGAAATTGAGTGTTAGGGATGAATAGGAAGAGTTATATGAAGCCAATTTTTTTTTAAAAGTTGGTTATTGTACTCGTAATGTCATACTGTATTCAATTCTTGTAAGCAACCAAGCCAAAATGGACGGTTGTGACTTTTAAAGCAAGCTTAGTAAACCCCCGCAAAGTTTAACGGTGAAAAAACGCGGTGCACCAAGGAAGCCAACGTTACCCAAAGGCCCGGGGGAAGTCCGTGGGATGCACAGGAAAATCATGAGTTTTCCAGTTTGCCTTTTTTTTTCCGCCGTGTTTTTTGGAGGCATTTTGGGTGAAGTGTCTCCGGATATGTGCCTTGGTGGAACCCGGTCATTGTAGGTCGGGGTTGTGGTTGAATGATCTTAGGATCCATTGGTGGAAATGGATTCACATTATTTGATCCCTTAAAATGGAAGTTGTAGGAAGCACACGGGAAAACCTTTCCAACATGAAGTGCTTTTGTTTCTGAACAGTTTTTTGGGAAGGAAAGAGTTTCTCTTCAAAGAAATGCCTGGCAGTTCGGCAACACTGCCACCGGTGCGCGAATGAACAGCGGACCTCACCCGACCTCACACTTCATGTGAAGCTAAGGAGCCCCAAAGTCATCAAGTTACCACCTGCGCGACCAGCACCACGACCTTCCGCGCGGCCAGTGGAGCCGCCGTCTTTGGAGCAGCGGAGGCTCCGGTGGAAGACGATGGGTCGAAACGATGAAACATATGGACATTAGTAACATTAGGGTGAAATTTCTGAGGCAGACATCAGACCTCCAGGATATGTTGACCCTTTTTGAGACATCCAATAGATGTTGACTTTTTTTGAAAGGCAGGATTTATTGTTGCACTGAAAGGTTTGTGTTCAGGTAGAATATCTTGGAAAAATCTTTTTTTTAGTCTAGACCACTAGGAAAGCATAGGTAATCCTTCGCGTGGTCACTTTTACGGTACACCAAAAAGTAGATTTAAGCGCTGCAGATCCCAGATGGTTTTTTAACTAGAAGTCTGGCAAATGGGACATTTGGAACAGATGATTTGGTGATAAACCCTGGCCAAACTCACTGGATAATCTTCATGATCAGGATAAGGTGACAACCACGTAACCTCAGCCACAGGCAGCCTGGCGCAATTTGGAGCAGCTTGCGATCATGGTGGAAGGGCTTTCTTCAAAAAGCGGGAGAGGTGCCCAACTCATCAAAAAGCTTTCCAATCAGTACAAAGACTTGATTTACCAAAAAAAACATCCTTCTTTGGAGCCGTAGGTATCCTTATCCTTCGCGGCAGCAGAATATGGCCTGGTGATCAACACTACACCCATGGAATCCAAGTGGAAACGTCAAAGCTGGCAATCCTTTTACACAGGCGCTGTACCTGTTGAGTGAAGATGAAAGGTACAGAGAAAGAGTTCTTGAGAAGGTGATCTTCAAGAGCAAAACAACTCAGCTGTTTTTTTGCTACAAAAGTGCATTGGATGTTTTTGATTTAACTGGTAACTGGTAATCTTTTTGACTTCAGAGCGGTTCTTTATAATGGGATGGGATGGATAGATATAACTGTAATTGAATATACATGGTAGTGGGAGTATGACCTACGACGCTACGAGAGATTTATGACTATCGAAGAGTCTTGGGAATCAGGACCACCATGGGATCCAGAAGATCCCGTTTTGGCCTCCGACTTCGCCGTTTGGCCAATGCAACAAATTTGCTTCCCGGAATGGCCGCTACTGAATCCCACAGTAAACACAGGAAATGGCTTCCAGCAACTTGGCGGATGTTGTTGTTGAGGTGGTAGTGGTGGTGGTGGTACTGCCGGTGCTGGCGTTGGTGATGCTAGTGCTGCCTAGAACTTTGTTGAGGAAGGTTCAGTTGGATTGCAGTGGCTTGGATTTGATTCCAGTCGGCAACAAGTAACCCTGGAAAATCTCGGTAAGTATCGCCCAAATTCGTGCAACACAATCATCTAGGTGGTGGTTTTACATAAATACTTTTTATTTTCAACCCGGGGGTTTCATGATCCAAAACTTGACGATCATATTTTTCAGATGGTTTGGTTCAACTCAACCACCAACCAGTCATCCGAGATATTGGGACCTGGAAATCTTACATCGCTCCGAAGACTTCATCGCACTGTTGCTTGGCGAAAAAACCAACGATTTCGTGCCGTTTTGGGTGTTTGGGGGTGGGGATTCATTCCATTTGCTATGCTAAAAATCTGTTTAGAAAAAGATGGATATTTTTTCTCAAATTTTCAATACATTCCAAAATTTGAGGTCCATCCATATATGCAAACTGGAAGTTTCACAGGAACTGCTCCAAGTTACACGTTCTAAAAAAGTCGCTTGACGCCTTTGCGTTAAAAAGCTGCTTCCTAAGGAAGAAACCAGCTGGTTTGGGATACCATGGAGTCACTTGATTTGAATCAACTCGTTAGATATGGAAGTGGGAATATATTACCAAGTCCTAGTCCTAGTTACAATTATAGTAAGATATAGTAAGTATAATTATAATTGCTTGGAGAGTGGCAAGCAGCCACTAAGATGTGCGATGGGAACTGACAACATTTTTTTTGTTTCCTTGTTACCTTCCCCCACTTTGCAGTCATCGTCATCAGCCGAAGGGAGGAACAAGATCAGCAAACACTTGAAAGGAAGCTGATCATCCAGCAAGCATCACTGTTTCAATTGATTTCTTAGTTTTCCCTCCAGAGTTGGAGTTGTCCTTTAGCAGCTAAATCAAGGATATTGCAACTTTTGGAATTCTTCTAAAGCAGAAATTGGCAGCGATGGGAGAAGAGAACATGGGGCAGTTGTGTTACCGCTTAGTTGCTCGGCAGGATTGGATCTCCAGAAGCAGATTGCACACGGACATGGTTCCACTCTACCAATCTGATATTTCTAGATGGAAAAGGGACATTTTCAAAAGATGTCCTTCCAGATTCAAGACCAGGATTTTTGGCTTCCAGATGACCAGACATTGTGTGCCCAACCGTTTGTTTATACTTACCCCAATTTTTTTTGATTGAGGAACATAATACCAGTGGTGTACAGATCTATGCCAAAACCAAAGAAGCTTTGGCAGAATTTCGACATCAACGACAAGAAGGAAAAGTGCTGGTGGACTCTTGGCATTCTGGACATGATTTTGTTGGTCGAAGTTCAAGCAACAACGACTACTCTTCAATATGAAATGGTGGTGTATGTAAAGTGTCGCCATACTGTGTTGATGGTTCAAACATCCGGCACGATCTGCCCGTTAATTTGTGGGTTATTCCCAGTTATTCCCATTATTTACAAGGTTTTATACATCCAACTTTCGCGGTTGGCCTTGGGATTTCTGAACCACCCCTTTCCCTTAAACTTCGCCGCCCAACAGCTTAAGGAATATGTGGCGCTGGTTGAGGGCAGTGTGGGAATTGATGAGCCAGGTGAAGGCCACTTGGATTTCGATGGAGAAAAACCTTGTGAGATGCCAAAAGATGTTTGAAAGTGTTCAAGACTAGGGTTGAATATCAGAATATCCTATGAATTCATGATTTACTAGATTTCCGAAAGTTTCACCATCCCAGCTGCTATCGACCATCTCCATGTGATGCAGGTGCTGTGGAAGTGCCATTGTTGCCGTGGCAAGATGCGAATCGACGAGATCTGGGCTCTGTGTGGTGTGCGAAAGATGGCTTGCCATCCTGCACCAGTTATAAGGTCGGGAGCTTTTTTCCAGGATGGGAAGGATTTCAAGTAGGTTGCCAAGATGACTTTCCTTTTCCCCAAGTGGGCGAGCCGTACATTCCCTAGAGAATAATGATAGACCTATTTGAAGTGAAGATGTGAAGGGAAATTCAATTTTGAGCTGTCCTAGCTTTAAGAAACGATCAGCTCTAGTTTTTGATAGATTTACTCAACGTCCGATGCAAACATAGACGTGATTTTTTGGATCCACTCTAAACATAACTGAAAAAGTAACATGTATGTATATATGTATCTCATATACATACCCTATAAATCCCTCCCATTCCCCTCGACCTGTTTCAACACGACCTGATGATCTTTTACGACCAAGCACAACAAGTGGCAGGTCTTGGATCGATATGAAGTACCAGCAACTGGACCTGTGAGCTTCTGGGCACGTTCTCGATGGTGTCTTGGTGGAGGATATTGGGTTCGAGTCCCGTTGGTGGGCGAGAACATGATACCAATCATGTCCCTGAGATTTCTGGAGTTGATAAAACACTTTTTTTTGGAAAGATGAAGGGTGATGCCATTTTGAAGCATTAGATAGTGGCTTATAAACAAACAAACAAACAAACAAGCAAGCAAGCAAGCAAACAAACAAACAAACAAACAAACAAACAACAAACATCGGTGATTTTGAGTTTGGTGACGTAGTAGACTTGTTTAGTAGACTTTTTTTTTCCCACATTTGCTGATGCAAAAAAAACAAATCAGGCTTTGCTGGGTCGATGGCCGAAGGTTGATATTGATGGATCTGATTTTTGAGGATCTGATTTGGGTGTGAAAAAGTAGGTATCTTCTCAATTTTTGAGACACAAAGATATGAAATCTTTGACTTGTTGTGGACTGTGGAGGTTTCTCTGTGGCACCTAGTTGTTGTTGTTTGGAGCATTTACTTTCATGGCATCCACACAGTTTCTGCAAACATGATCTTAAAAATCATCTCCAAGATCTAGATGTCGTTTCTACAACAAGATATTCCCAAACTCATGGTCAAATTCCTTTCCTTATTGTCTTTGATACACTGCCTTTAGTCAATTCTCTACCTCCAAATGATCAGGGTGACTAACCCCTGAGTCTTCGCCTCTTTGTACCAAGGTTCTCCTTGTTACACATCAAAACTCACAGCGATCGAATGTACCAAGTCTATGCACACATGGCTTTCATCGGTACCTTGGCCATGGGAGATCCAGGTTGGGGTCAGACATCTTCGTGATTCCTAAGAATCTGTCTCCATGTTTTGTCGGAAAAAACTGGTCTACACATACAGCAGCAATTTTTTTTGGGTGCTCTTTGATCTATTTCAAGCAAAGTAAAAGGACTGCACCTGATTTCACTCTAAATGGCTGTTCAGTTGGTGAACTGAAGATTTTGCCCCAGATCAGCTTAATGAGTACTAGTAGACTATTACATAGTTTCTCCATTGCGACATTAGTACATGTGCAGCTTCCTCCTTGCAATACTTCAGCACTTATAGCCACTAGTAGCCGTAGCCCGTAACCACCTGACAGCTGTACCACCCGGTTTTTTTCAGGTGACTCCAAGGGAGGGTAGCAACAAAACCCATCTCATCCTTCAGCCCTTCCCTTCCGAGGTCATCCAGTATCCTGTGAGCAGAAACTTAATGGTCTCAACTTTGAGGTGAAACTCCCGGCAAAAGCTAAGGGTGGTTTGAGATACCTTGGTTGGGATACGCTTGGGAGAGGGGTAGATGATCCGACTCTACAAATAGGAGATGGGTGTCGATTGTTGCTTATAGATATGACATATAGGGAATCCCGCATAATCCCGCAATGTATCAAGTGTGCGGAGAATTATCCCTAAGTTTTCCGAAGCACAGAGGAAGTAGTTCAGTGGTTGGTGGTTGAGGCTGGTGGTTGACCTACTACTTTAGAAAAATCGACAACTCTTAGGATAGTATATAAATCACCAACATCAACCACCAGTCCTGACCTTGATTTTGGTCCGTTTTTTCGGGTGCCTCCCAGTCCTGGACTTATCCGCAGGAGGATAGCGCTTTGCTGCCTCGGTCCTTTTTGCATGTGGTTCGAGTCGAAACTCCAGCCTTGAGCGCATCATGCGATTTAGCGCCCGACCTTCAGGTGGACCTCGGATTGCGCCCGATGATGGGGGTGAACCCTAAAATGGTGGGTTTCCCCAAACAACCATGGGTTTTCCTACTCAAAATGATCATTTTGGGGTGTTTTGGGGGTACCACCATTTAAGGAAACATCCAGATGCTTCACATCCCTTATTTCTAGAATGGCTTTCTTGCTTACGTGAGTGCCCAAATAATCGTTGAAACACTTCTTGAAGAGAAAAAACATATCCCATTTTTCAAACAACTTCTCTCTCAATTTTGGGAGTGAACAAAAACGAACAACAACAAACAATTGTCTTTTATAGTCATATTGACGTTATGTTAGACAGTTCTTGTAGGGATTTCAACACTCCAAAACCGTGGTTGTCCCCATCAGTTTTCCTCATCTCCAACCAACCGAAGGTGGCCTTGTTGCGTCTACAGAGCTTGGCATTGGACACAGAGGTTTGCCAAAGCTGGACTACGCGCCTACCAGGTGTTTGGGGCTTTTGGGTAAAGGGCTCAAAGTACAGATGGGGTTGTGTGTTTTTGATGTTTCTTGAGAGTATTGTGACATGATTTGCGTGGAGTGAGGGTAGCCATTGTGAAGTCATGTTATGGAGCACATGTTCTTATTAAAAAAAATCAGCCCTGCCTTCCACTCCTGGAAGAAAATTGATGGGTTTTCCCTTTTGAAGGATCTATTGGGGCTGCGGAGACATTGGGGAAACCAAAAGGAAGGACTTAGGCATGACTTTTCGAGACGCGTTTACATTGGGGAAAAGCAGCATCACATTTTGCTGACTTTCACCCGTACCTATATTGTTTTTATATAATTTTTGGTGATATCATCTTTTTTTCTGAGACTTTCTAACTGCACCGGACCGGAAAGGCTCCCAGGGTCCATTTCTAAATGCCTCGTCGTCAGGTCTGGTGTCGCTGATGGCCTGCCGCGGCACGCGCCCGGCAGCACCTGAGGATGGGCAAGACTTACCGACGAATCAGCAGGCGCAGCAAATTTCCAGGTGCGGACAAAAATTTACGAACTGAAACTGTTGGTGGTCCCGTGGTTGGTGTTTCCTAACCAACTTTGCACCTGTTGGTTGGTTTCCTTGATCTCAGTTTGTGAAAGGGATTTCTCCGTGTTGAAACCGTGAAACCGTGGAGGTGTTGCTGTACCGGAGAATTCGTAGAGGCCAAGTGCCAAGTGGTTTCAGATGGACCACGTCGTGCCCTTCATTGGACCTTACATCCCAGCATGACGGAGGAGGTGACGGCCTTAGTTGGAGAGGGAAATTTAGGGGTTTTGGAAGCATCATTTGTTGAATCCTCTTGACATATTTGAGAGTGGCCGGCCTTGCTACAAATGGTCTGGTATTAAATGGAGGAACTAATAAGAGTATATGACAGTATAAGCACAATAAGAACACAAAAATATGAACAACAACATGGAATCATGAAATTGTTTATGATGTAGTAGAACAACACAATGATTAATTTGATATGATGATACACCATATGTACACCATACAGCACAATTATGATAATGCTTATATGCTCACCATCATATGAATCATATGTAATATTAACATACGTAGTAACACAATAATGTCAATCTAATTTAATGACGATATAATGTACCACTATGATATACATACTATGACTACATAATGTCATTTTCTATGGTATCGAATGATGTAATGTAATATGATATGATATCATAGAATATGATATACAGTACATGATACAATAAAATGAAATACAATAGAATAAAATACAATAACATGAAATAAATTAATATAATGCAGTATAATTTAATTTCATATAATGTAATGTAAGATGATATAACATAACATAGTATGATATAATGTAATGTAAAATGATGTAATATGATATGACATGATATGATATACTACGACATAATATGATCTAATGTGAATATGATAACAAATATCAAAAACATATCATGTACTTTGGTATAGTATACAATAGAACATGCGGATCAAACATGCATAATAAGTATTTTTTACACTTGATACATAATGATATCATACAATAGTCTCACACAGTTTAATACCAATATGATATATCATATATGTAATATAACGAACTGTGATATAATGCAATATGTTATATATGTACAGAGTAACACCGACATAATAAGATGATCATGTAGCACTACAATACTATCATGATACATTCCTATAAGAATTGAACAAACTTTTAATACAATATATACATGCATACATCATACATGTCGGATTGCTCCCCTTCCTAGTAACAGTTGCACGTGAAAGTAAATAGGGATCTCATTTTAAAGATGACACCTTATGGTCGCTGTTGCTTGGTCGGGCAGCATCACAATATACAGGCAAAAATTGGCAAAAACAGAAGCTCTACCTACACCAAGGCCTGAAAATTCACGAGGGATACGAAACAGGTGGTTTGGGAAAAGTATTCATATCAGGTTGCTTTTTCTCAAATTTGCTGCACTCACAAGGATCAACCTATTCATCATGTTCAAGTTAAGCCCCTCTGAAACATTGGAAACTTTTCTCCACTGCGCCCCGCGGTCCAAGAGATCGCACCCCTCTTCTGGGAGATTTTTTTGGGTGCGGCAACCCACCAACCCAGGCTACCTAAAATCCATGAGGATTGTTGATTGTTTCCCTTTGAAAAAAGACACAACAAGCTCAAATAATTGATGAAGAAAACAAGTGTCCAACAACCTTCCAATCCACGAAATGAAACTTCTCCTAACAGCATTTGCTGCTGAGTTTTTTTGCCAACTTCATCGTGACCCGAGGTGGGTCACAACTCGTCGGAGACGTGGCCTTCACGACTGTGGGCATTTGAAGTGAAAAGTTGGATTCCTTTCGAACTGCGTGGGCGAAATCATGAAGATTGGCGTTGGCAATCTGACAGATTCTTGCTATGTTGAAGATGGGAGGGGTTTTTGTGGTACGGAAAAGAAGGTATCCAAATTCCCAGTTGTTGTTTTTTTTCCGCAAAAATCCTTGGTAAAAATGGGGGAATTTCATTTTGATTTTTTTGTCCCCCTTGCAAAGGAATTTCCAGGGTTCCAAGGCTTCATTACAACGTCCAAAACGGGGACGTCAAAATGAGGCGCCGGAATCGATGCGCTGCCAGAGCCATGGAAACGCCATGGTGACTCGACCCTGAAAATCCACCAATGAACTTTTTGTAGGTCCAAATTCCAATGGTTTGTTTTTGGTACAGCCCATTTTTTTAAGACCTTTATGGATGGATGGTAATTCTGAAAGTGATGTAAGGTTTCAAGGAATTTGTTTATTTTTCACCACTACCTTGGCGGTGGTCACCTGAGTTGTTTCACAATTGCAAGATGGCGTTGTTCTGTATTCAAAGGCAATTTTCTGGAGAAGTTCATAATACCATTTGCATATGGAAAATGGTTCCCTTGGTTTGGTGGTTTACCATGTTTCACTAACACTGTGTCTGGTGGTTGTTTCAAGTTTTCCATGTCACAAGGCCAGCGTTGGTCTTGGGCACATGATGGAAATCGCGTGAATGGGTGGATTGAATTTGGAGACGCTGGAAGACTCACCAGCAAGTACCCTGGAGAATGAGTTGAATTCGCAAGGTTTCAGCATTGGTTAAAGGTGAACCATATATGTATATATATATATATACACGTGTATGAACATATATGTGAACATGAAAATCGACACAACTAGTGGTCATCTACTTGTTTGGAAAACATTGCTGGAATGCCCATGTCGACTTTGCAGCCCACACTGCAAGTCAATGATGACCAACAATTCTTGAGGATTTCAAGGTCCCTTCCATGGATGTTGAAGTACGCTTGTCCGGTGCAACCCAACCATGAACAGTTGGTAGATGTTTCTCCTTTGGCGTTCCTGCTTTAAGTTTCAGCTTCCTTTTCGGATCTGTAAATGTATTGATATAATTTCCATATATTTCGAAAATGAGTTCTTATTTGAGTGTTTTTTCACAAGAAACATGGACTTCTTCAACGACTTCCCCCTCCACAAAAACAACAAATTTCCCACACCAAGCAGCAGCAGGTGGGGTGCAGGCTTTTGGCATCCAGTTGGTGATGACCAGTTTTTGGTGGTTGGAATGAACAGCATGGCACACCTGCTTCGGCTCACAGAGGACTCAACGAAAAATTGCGGGGTGAATCTCTTGGGTGGAAAATTTGAATTCAAGTATTTTTTCTAGGTGGTGGTTTCAAATATTTTTTTATTTTCACCCCTATTTGGGGAAGATTCCCATTTTGACTAATATTTTTCAGATGGGTTGAAACCACCAACCAGTTTTTGGTGGAAGTTTCCAGGAATCAGAGGCTGTGTGATTTCAAGAATTGGAGAAGGAATGAGTTGCAGGTGGCATGGCAGGTTTTGTTTAGCTGGATGGAATTTGAAAGATGGTTTCGGGAAATTGCTAATCGTAACTTGGTAGAGAGATGTAGCTATGGCTACAAAGATGTTGAAGTTTATTCGAGTGAAGCTGAAAATTTCAAGATCTCCCTTCAAACCTGTGAATTTTCAAAGAGTCAGTTCCCTCGTCAATTGAAGCTGTTTGTTTTATTTTCATTTTTATAATTTTGCCTTGATTGCATTTTGTCTCCCATTTTTTGTGTGGGAAATCTCAAACTTCCTCCCCAAGAAGTGTTTTGCCGCCAATTCCTGGCTGTGAGGACACCTTCGAAGTTATCAGCAAACGCCCTGCCGTTGCTGGGGAGACTTGGTCGCGGGAGGGCACGCCCTGCTGCGCCACGCGCGGATGGCCGGAGCGATGCCGAGCAGTCAACAAAAACACGGGGTGGTTGCGCAGGGGGCGGTTGATCATCCATCATCCATCCATCCTGTTGGGTAAAAATCATATGCATCAGAATGTTGCTTCCCGAGCCCATAGTCAAATCAGAATTTCTAAAACAAAAATCTCAAGATTTTGGAATCCTGTGAGTTTTCTCCATTTTTTTTGGTTTTCTAGGGAAGAAAAGTTTCAAAAGTTCAGAATGGAGGCAGCACCTGACCTGGTCATACAAACTTCCGCAATGAGTTGGATCTCCAGATATCCCTGTTGGGAGGCTTCATTATGCTACGAATCTTGGAGGCTTTTAGCTTGTCGAGCCGATTGAATTGGCTGCCAAGGACGTGCCTTGTCATCCTGGTGCAGTGGAAAATGGAAACAGATCAAACAACCATAGGCAGTGTGGTGATTCACCATCAATCACCATTCTATGTTTTGGCACAAGCACGAAGATTCACAGAGTTTTGCAAAACACGTGGTTGTCATCATGAGGCTGTTCTTGGCGAAGAGCAAACTGCACAACTTTCTGATTGCCTACGTTTGTCTAGTGGCAGGCGATCTGCAGTACGTTGCCACCCATGTTGCAAGATGTCATGTAGTAACGTCCATCGAATGTTGGCTTACGCGATATGTGTGTGGTTGCCCTTGGGATAAACTCGGATACTTTATAGATATCCTTACACCAGGCTCTATTTGAAGAGACTTAAACAAGGGATTTGAGGTGAAAGCAACCAAGACAATGCAAACAGGCTTTTCTCTCTTGATGACCCTCTACTTTGGCGACATCTTTCAGCAGCCACCTGACTGTCGTGGGACGTGGAGCATCTTCTTTTGGTGGCATTCTTTTAACTACAGTACTTACACCCTTCTATGCCACAGAAATGGTATACTTGTAGTTTGCACTTTGCACCCATCAAAAAGCATCAAAAAATGGTGGAAATAGTTTAGAGATGTTGGGAATTCCGGATGTTTTTTGAAACCACGGATTTCGTCCCTGGATTTCGACAAATCGCCCACTGAGGTTTAGTTCCTTGCAAGAGTTTCTCGGTTTCGCGAAGGGACCTATAAGGGTTTTTGATTTTTTTCGATTTCTTGTGGAGATAAGTTTCTGAGGAGTTTGAAACTCAGAAAATGAATCAACAAGAAGTTTTACAAGTCCACCTTTGTGGTTTGGGTGGTGCAAAATTCATCCGTAAAACATCTGTTCTGGAGACCCAACCATTGCTATACAGAAGTGATGTTATAGACATAGCTCTATTAGTGCCCTTTTTAAAGGATTTGTTACCTGAAGCTGTGTCAACATGAAGATCGATCCGGCCCTATTCCGCAACGCATTTTAGTTGATGATAATGGATACATGATGAGTGTTAATACTGATAGATGATGATAAAGGAGCGATGTTGATGTATGGTCGATGATGGTGATGGATGATGAAAGTACTATTTGCCCAGATCAGTGAAGCAGGATTTGTAATATGTTCTTAATCCGTTTTGATTTGATAAACCGTGATGGTGGATTGATGATAAATTTTTGTTTGATGATGGTGGTGGTGATTCCTCTTATCATTATGACTATCATGATTGATGGTCTATGATTGGCAATTGATTGCCAAGCAATGATGGGTTGAAGAAAAATACATAAAAAACATATTACTACAACCTGCGTGGAAATATATGATCTAAAAGTTGATTACATTGAAATATCACCACATATCATCACATATCATCAGATCTTCAACTGGTTGGTCCAAGGTCGTTTTGCACCTTGCTGTTATACAGCTTCGGCAACACTGAGCGCGCCTTCTATGGAGCCCAGCCCTTCATTGAGTTGGGTAGCGCCTTGGCTGATGTTTTAACATATCCCACCTGGGGAAAAAGAAAATCATTGACTCAAAAGTGCCAGGGGATATGTTAGTTCCCAAGAGGGTCATGTTATTTAATGGTAATCTGATATATAATCACAGTATTTGTTGACATTCATTTGATTCATTTGTTTTGGTGGTAATGAGATATGCTGTAGTGTAGCTTGCTTTGTCAATGAAGTTGAAGTTGTTTTTTGTTTTGCAATGCCAACGGAAGGTTTAGCACACAAGCAGCTGAGCCAACATAAATCAGTCCAGTTTCTTGAATTCCTCGCAACCAGTGACCCGTTCGCAGTTCACTGAGGTAGTCATTTGCAAGCAGCACTATTCTTCTACACCGTCTTCGTGGTGACCATTATCTTGTGCCTTTGACATAAATCTAGATGTAAATACAGCTGTTGATTCATAGTTGCATCAGCTGAGCACTTTGGCATCATTTGCGAGCGATCGATACGAGACATACAATATTTTTTGCACGATGTCAACATTCTTTTCAGTATATCCGAAATCTGAGTTGGGTTCTTTTTGTCATGTGACCGGATGGTGCCAACGGTTCCCATCTTAAACATCTACCTTGATATTTCGGAATCTGGAAACCCCTGACCTTTGTGGGAATCTTGCATCTACCGTGACCCATGCCACTTTGTGGGAATTCTACGAACAATTCGTCTCCACCACGTTGCAGATTTGTCCCAGACATTTATTCAGCCCAAAGATGGTACAAGTCGCAAGCCGGATTCAAATATTGAGGGCCATCCCGGGTTTGGCTTTGATTCAAGGCCAAATCCACAGGTCATTATATTACCGACCCAAACCAATGGTGCCATTAGAAGTGAAATGATCCGGGATGGGTGTTTTTCCTTCCCTAAATGGTGTTTTTCCTTGAACCGGGCACAAAAAAACCAGGAGCCCGCCCAAAAAAATTCCTGACATTTGTATCAAGTTTGATCACCCCAAAAATGGATGGCATTTGATATCATTTAATGACGGGCCCCTGAAATCTACCGCTGCCAGGAACATGTTCACCACCATTGTCATCGATGCCTTTGCAGCTGAAGGTGATCCAGAACGTTACGAGAAGACCTATCAGGTGTGTTGATGGGTGGGTTTTGGGTGGTAAACAGCGGGCTGTTTTGGTTGTAAGCAGCGTCTGGAAAAGAGATCTTTTTATCTACATGGATTTGGAAGAGATAAACATCCATAAAACATGTTTCAATGGACATAAACTTGAAACTTGCGAGAATGTTTTTTAAGACTTGGCTAGCTATCTAGAATGAGTCTGATAATTAGTCTGATGTAGACATTGATGATATCAACTGGTAGTAGTAATCATGATCATAGAGCCTGCCATGCTTTCATGAACGTATCACTGGAAGATAGTGTGAGTTTCATAAAGTACTGCCCAGTGTAGTTGGTGATGACATGATTTGCCAAATGATGTAGGTGAGATATTGTGCTTTTGCGTGGCCTCACCGGTTCAAGATGCCACCAACTATGATATTATATATATATATATATGTAAACACATACTATAAAAGCCAGAATCATGGAGTATCTGTGGAAAATGATACCCCAAGACCCTCTCCTTTGGACATCCAAATTTCCCTTCGGACCTTGGAAGGAAGAGATGCTATCTGTGACACATCGGCTACTGAAAGTCTTCGGCAAAGGCGCGGAAACAAAAAATGGACATCGTTTTTTCTGGGGGGCTGCCCAGAAGAATCGCCAATTCAATGGGAAACTCTAGAAACAGCCATTGTCGGCTGTCTACCCTTTGGACAACATTTACATCACCAATTTTTTTGGTATTTTCGGGAAAGGCCTCAAAAATCACCTGAAAACTGCTGTTGCTCTATTTGGAGGTCTTGTTTTTTTTTTTCGCCCTGAAGTTGTTGTGATGGATCTGATTTTGTGCCATTGGGTGACCTTTTGAAGCTCCTGAGGGTGGGATGTGAGTTGGAAAGAAAAAGCCCAACATGGGAGGCTGGCAGTGACAATTTGAATTTATTTGAGTTGAAAGGTTAAGGGAAGGTGAAGGATTCCATTTTTTTCGGGATGGTAGGAACATTGCCATAGTATTCGCATGGAATAAAAGAAACGATGTTGGACCAGCCACGACTTTCTGGGCTTCTCAAGTTCGGGGGGTCGAAGTGTTGCTCTCTGTGCCATCCACCCGTGGTGCGGTACAATTGGAGCAGTGGGGTGTTCGGGTGGCATGGCTGCCGATGTGGATGCAACCGAAACGATAGAGCTTCAGGTGCTGTGTTTGACAGGTGAAGGAGTAACCTTGACGGTTGACAAGGCAATGCTTGGACACGAAGTGCGGCAGATGGTTTCAAGACAGCTTTCCGGCAAAGCAGGTTCCAAGATTGTGTTGACTCACCTGGATGCACATTTGGTGCTCTCCCAAAGCCTAGAACAGCAAGGTATTGTTGGCAAAACTGCTACACTGGCCTGTACGTACGTCCCAACAGATCTGTATCTTGCATGGTGCTTTCTTCAAGGGCTTCCAACACAAGAAGCAGAGTTTGATCTGGAAGGGGTGACCAGTCTGAAACATCTGAGAGGACCTACGGGTACCTGGGGTGAGTGCTTGGTTCATCTCCCAAAGAGTCTTCAGAGCTTGACACTAGATCTGCCTTTGTCCCAATTCACCTTGCCGACCAGCCTGCAAAACTTGACATTTGGCAAACTCTTCAACCAGAGCTTGGAGGGAGTGACCTTGCCAAGCAGCCTGCAGAACTTGACGTTCGGCAAACGCTTCAGCCAGAGCCTGGAGAGAGTGGCCCTGCCGAGCAGCCTGCAGAAATTGACGTTTGGCGATAGGTTTAACCAGAGCTTGGAGGGGGTGACCTTGCCAGACAGCCTGCGGAACTTGACGTTTGGCACTAGCTTCAACCAGAGCTTGGAGGGGGTGACCTGGCCAGACAGCCTGCGGAACTTGACGTTTGGCGCATCTTTTTCACAGAGTTTTGAGTCGTTGAGTTTTCCCAGCACTTTGGAGAGCTTGACATTTGTGAAAGGACTCCCACAGGGTGCCTCAATTCCCAACCTTCGACGTCTTCAGGTGGGTCAAACCGTCATAAGTGTAATGGAGTGAGAGACGGAATCCATGGAGGGCTATGATGGAGAATTGGAAAACAAGGGGTCTCCTGCTGGTCATACCTTTCCAGCCCAAACAATTTGAAAGCTTTACTGGACTGCACACATGAAATTAATAGTGTTTTAGGGGAACGCCTCGAAATTTTAGGAAGTTTTTGTATGTTTTTGTTCTCTAACTTTGGGTTGGTGATTGATTAATTGAGGTACGCGATGATCAAAGCAGTCTTTCGTCCACAAAAACAGTGGAATGATTTTGTTGTCCCCGTTGTTTTTTGTGCTTTATGATTCTGATTATGATCGTCATTGTGACTCTGCTTATGCCCGTGATATGATTATGATTCTGATAATGGTAGTGAGCAATATTATGTTTATTTGACCTGATGTTTATTTCACTATGGTCCTCGTCACTATTGCTTAAATGATTATCACATTTCAAAACCATCATGATTGATATTAATATTATTCATTCTAGCAGTATCAATGCGTAGCATGACCAATAAATTGGTTGTTTCGCGATGATCGTGATACTAAGTGCATAGTTGTGGTGAATAATCAAAATAAAAGCAAATCTTTATAATGATCATAGAATGTACTCATGGTAATGCTTTGAACAATTAGTCACTGTTGCTACCACTGATGCTAAATGACCAAGGGAAGATAACAAGAATAAACAATGATTTTCATGAATCATCCAGCATCTTCCAAAGGGTGCTGTTTGATTCTAAAGGATGGTGTATAGGCACCCCTTATCATCCATTCAGCACCCTTTGGAAGATCCAGGATTGTCAACACGCTATGTTTCCTCACAAATTTTATTTTCACCATTTTTTTTTTGTCTACCAGCTTTTCGAGGTAGAAATTCCACAATTCCCCCAACCGACATTTTAGTCATTTCTTAAGCTGTGAAAATATGCGAATTTTTATCCAACAAAAAACGGGGAATAGACGGTATAGAACCTGAAAATTATGAGGTTTCCCTGAAAATCTATCATGTGATGAATCATGATTTCAAACAGACTTACCAACATGTATTTTGAAACTGGGAACATTTTTGTGATTAACGGTACATTCTGTAACCATTGGTCAGTGATGAGTCAAGGATAGACATCTCAGCCACTGAGTGGAGAGGCCATTTGATCCAGAATCCTACTATGTCGCGGCAGGTTGGGCGAGGGTTGTTAGGCATGGTTCAAAGTGGTCCCTGGTGTCTGAAATGGAATCTGAGATTGATATCCCAATGAAAGACATGATTTTGTTGAACAATATGTGATTAACGACCTTTCAAGGGCTGCTGAACCGAGATTTTCTATTTGACCTGCTTAATTTTCTTCAGATTTCTGGATTCCTCACGCTTCCGACGCAGACGACGCCGACGCCCAAAACGGAGGGCTGAGATCTGCAACGCCGGCGAAGCTGCAGGTGGTGGCACTTCCAAGCTGGGTTGAGGAGGCTAGTTCTTAGGAAATATACCGTTATAAACATTTATATACATGCGGATACATGTATGCATGTAATATGATATATTATATGGCATTTTGAGTATATTATAACATATCATATGGTATGGTATTGTATTGTTTCATATTGTATTGTGTTTGTAATTGTCTTGTATTGTACTGTAGTATATCAATTACATAGATAACTAAACACATAGGCATATAGATTTACACACAAATCAACAAGCTATTGAATAGGTTGATAGCCGGGTTTCAGGGTAGATGTGGCACAGTATAGGGCAGGGGTTCCATTGCTTAGTGGCTGCGTTTTTGTTGGGCAACCAAATGATTAAGACATGACACAAGTAGTCATGTGTTTGATACCTGGGTGGTGGTTTCAAACATTTTTTTATTTTCACCCTTACCTGGAGAGATGATCCAATTTGACTAATATTTTTCAGGGTTGAAACCACCAACTAGTTACGTTTGACCAAAAAGAAATGGATAAAATCAATGCTAATGTCCCATGTCCAAGCCATGTTTCTCTTGGTGCAACAACCGCAGGTTGAGAGGTTTTCAAAACATCCAACCTGCAAGGGGCAAATGGTGCCACGTGTTGGCACAGCCCATGGCCCGGTGGCTAACGGAAGTGGATGAACAACATCTGGAAAATTTGAGAAAATCAGCTTCTCTTCAAGGCTTGTTTTGTTTGTTCATTTTTATTTCATTTTGTGGTGTTCCACTTTCAAATGCACTAGCTCTAAGACTCTAGATTCTAGATTGTCAACAGGCCTCCCTGGAAGAAAAAGAGGCTTCTGCTTGCACCTTTGTCCTGATTGGATGCTTGTTGGCTCTTGGTTCGAAGTATTCAAGTGCTATTCTTGCTGTTGACAGGCTGAAACTTGGTCTGGTTCTTCTGTTCTGCTTTCCAATTTTTCACTTTCTACACAATTTGGAAAAATTGGTCACCATGGCATCATCCACCACTATGGGTTCTATGACTTTCATGACAGTCATGACCCCTGCGCAGTCCATGGATATGCGGTACTGGGTGAAAAAGTTCTACAAAGATGCCTCTGATTGGAACGACTCCATTAGTCGCCTGGCAGGAAGATAGGTGGATCAAGACCCCTGGCAAAAGCTGAAAACTGGTATGTCATGGACAAAAGATGAAGAGTCGGCATTGGAACTAAAACATGGAGATGGGGAAATGGATTCTCCTTTTTAACTGGGTGATTTTTGGGTTCCTTTTTTTCATTTTCAGGGGTTGTAGTGGATGTGACAGACTGTACTTCGGTAGAAACTCTCAAACTACTTGACGCTTGACTGCCTGACTCTCTGGGGCCTGTAATTGTACGAGACAACCCCGCCTGGTTCAGCAGAGAAGTCTCTTGCCTAAGATGATGCGGCAACAAAAACACCCTAATGGTTAGTGTTGCGCTTTCGCGTCACTTTTGATTCGAGTGGACATGTGGAGGCTGATTCAGCCAATTCAGCCAGTCTTTTTGAAGTTTTCAGCCAGATTGATTCAATGATGAGATGACGTCCTACCCCTACAGGACTGCTTAAATCCCTGTAGGGATTTTCTAAAAAATCGTCCCCTTTGAAATGGGGAAATTTCCATTGGGGCCCCGGTTTTCTTCACCGAGGTCCAACCCTACAACAGCAGCAGCTGGCGGGACTTGCGGCAGCAGCTGCTGTGGTGCCAGAGGCGGCTTCCTTTTGATGGGTGGGAGATGTATCCGGTTTTTCCTGGGAGTACAAATATATATACGTATATATATATATATGTATACGTATATATATATATATATGTATACATATATATATATAATTATATTTGTTTTACATTCCCTTGAAGTATATAATAATAAAAAACCTTATCCATTCCCACATGCAATACGCTTGTTTGTGTTTCCTCCTTCCATTTGTTTTGCATTGTTTCTGTCGGGGTTGGAAGGAAGCAGATTTGAGATTCCATGGCTTGCAGGTACACACGCTACCGCCTATTCCATGAGTCCACCAGCGGGCGTGAAAAAGTGGAGCCTGAACTCTCTCATTTGTCTTCTCGAGGATTCGCATGCTGAAAGAGCATTGTGAATTTGCTAGAAGCAAAGTGATGATGGGAGATGACCACACTGTTCCTTAGAGAGGAACTCGCAACATGTCAATGTTGTCTACAGCATATAGGCTTCTATTTCCGGGCGCCACATCCCAGCAGCTGTGGCTCCTTGAAAAAAAAAGCAGGACGGGTGGCAACAACATGACATGAGAACAGGTGCAAGTGCAAGATGGCAATTCTGGCCAAAAAACAGCCGTCAGAATGTTCAAGCTTGGCTGCTGAGGGTTCAACACAATTATCAGCGCTTGAACCACCGGAAGCATGTGTTCAATGCCATTCACTATTACTACGCAAGAACTGGGGATCCATCGAATCGCCAATCACGAACAAAAATACAAACATGGGTCCCGATGTTGCTGAAGACTCTTTCCCTTTTTAAACAGACTTGTTTCGGGGGCAGATTTTTTTGTCACAGGTGAAATATTGATGAAATGCTGCATTTTTATCAAATTTTTGTCACCGTGGTCACCGTGTCACCTTTCAACATGACAGAAAAAATCCACGGTTCCTCACCTTCGCCTCGTTTCAACACCTCTCGCGAAAAAACACCATGGGCAACACCTCTGGGTTGATCGAGCCAAAGAGGCGGGAGGGTCGCGTTCATCTTTAAAAGGTAGATGATCTTAAGGAAGTGTTATTTTGTTTTGCAAGAATCGAGGTTGGTGAATGATTTTGGAGTTCCCCATTTTTGCAAATTTTTGAGCTGCACCAAAACGTGAGGCCAGAGTCGCAAGAGAAAGAGGAGGTGACTTTTTTTTTTAGATGTGGGGTGGTTTCTCTTGGTGATTTGTGTGGCCCACAACAATCAATTGAAGGTTTTCAGCATAGCCACAGCGAAGGGGACATGTTATTTTTTGTTGTTTAAAGTTTAGAGTTGGCTGTTGAATACGGGAACTTTTGCCTTTTTGGTCAAAAGGGACCAGCATAAGCACATCAAATAAAACTCTTTTAAGTAAGAGTAGGCTCATCAGTTCATCTATGTTGTATGCATCAGCAGACTGTTTTATCTTGTTTTTGTCCCATCCTTTACCGCAAACCATTGCGCTCATGATTCATATCAGCAGGCTGAGTTTTCTCAACTGGAATGGACCGGTCCAACAGAAAACTCGCCAAGTCAAATTTGAGTAAAGCCATGGTCTGATTGAATCGAATGGACATCAAATAGACGGCCAGCGAGGGACATCGCAGGCACTGCAAAGATCGATCTTTCAAGGGGCCTTTTTAACTGCCAGGAACCTGGTAACCCCAAAATTGGTTGTTGGAGTACCAGGCATGGTCCACCATGTTTTCAAATCTGTAGGACCACTGTGGTCCCTGAAAAATGGACCAAACATTGAGCCATATTAATCACCATAGTTGCAACCTGCAAATCATGCAATTGAAATGGACAATCGGACAATCATATTGAATCTTTACACACCTTCATTTTGGGTTCCATCTTATTTCTTGGTGTTGTAACTGTTGGTCCATCGTTTGTATCCCCCAGGAGTTGCATGGAAGGGATTTGCCAGAGGTGAGGGTCCACGGTGGGTTTCCGTGGGTTCTACCACCAGGAGTCCACAGCGGTAGTCGATTTGGCAAAGATTTCAGCACTTCAGGAGAGCTCAACTATAGACTACGTCAAGAAATTTGGGTTTTCGGGTTAATTCTCAGATGATTTTCTAGAAGTTGTTGCTATGGTGAACCGAGGTAAAGAGGAGTTCTGGTATGGTAATGCTGTATGTAGACTTTGCCCAGATGTTGAGTCAAAAGGAGGTTGGTGTAATGGTTGCTGGTTGCATGTTCCAGGAAAAGCCAATAATTATACGTACGTATACTTAAGGTTGTTGCCTTGTTTTACCATAGATATTCATGTACTGTAATTTTTGTGTTTATCCATTCGGAGAGAACCAGCAATATCCGCAAATCTACAGTAAGAAAGTCAACACAGAAACTCCTTGTCACAGTTCCAAACATTGCGTTTTTGATGTCTCAACAATAGTCCCGCTTTTCCAGCTCTTCATCAGTTTTCATCTCACATCAATCAATCCCCTCCACTATATTCTTGAGATCCCATTTAGCAGCTCCATTGTTCAACTGGCAACCAAAACCCTTGGATGATAAGATAGCTCCAAAGTCTCCAGTCTCGGCTCCACCAGGCTTCCCGGAGCGGCTCCACCATTGAAGGGCCTTCAGGCGGGGAGTGAACCCCACCTCAAAGGTCATCAAAAAAACAGGATGAGATCGGCTCCTTTGAAAGCCCGAAGGTTGAGATCTGAAGTCATTTGATGAAAAAGTCCCCCAAAGATTTTTAAAGATGGTTCCTTAAAAAAAAAAATGGAGGAGCCAACTATAACTTTTCACATGCAAAGATCGGCTGTTGTCCAGGTGAGCCACTGAACATCCAAGTCTATGGAGAGGTCCGTGGTTGAAAAATGTTTGTCAAATGGCATGTGGGTCATATACACGTCTCATATGGGTGATGGACATTTTTTTTTGTTGAACATCTTTGGTGTTGAAGACGTTACTTTTTTTTTTTAAAAAAACATTCGTTCTACTGTGGATAATTTATCGAACCAACCACTTGATGTCATTTTCACTACAGTGTTTTAACCCGTTGAACAACTGGGTTCGCCAGATGACTTATCTTTGGATCACCTTCGATGATGATTCCCATCGCAAATTCAGGAAAATGCCCAAGTACCACGAGAAGACGACAGGTGCCTGTGGGCGGGGGAGGGGTTGGTATGTTGTTCCAATTTTTTGTTTTGTATTCTTAGTCTCGCACTGGGGGGTTTTGGCATTGAAGCACTTTGAAAGGCAGTACTTTGTGTACTTGGATAATCATCGCCAAAAAAATAAAAGACATCATCATTATCTGGGCTAAAACCATTGGAACTTCATCTTTTTTTCCATCTTCCAACCAGTAAAAGTGTACACATGTCATCCACACAGTGGAGGTCTCCAGTCCTATGACCAATCAGGTCATGCTTCACTGGCAGTTCTGGTGCAGGTGTGGATTGAAGACCTGTCTATTGCAGTAAACTAACATAGCAATGGAAAGCCACCATCTTTTAATAGGAGATGCATCTTCAAAATGGTGGATTTACCGTTGCTATGTTAGTTTACCGGAGTCTAATGAATCTTTTCAGTGATTCACTTCAGTTTTTTTTTAAAAGTATTCTGTTTTTTTGGGTGAGAGATGATGGTTTTTCCTTTTCCTGAGAAAAAAATCTGAAAAAAATCCATCTAAACTCAAGAGATGAATCATGTCATGGACCTCCAAGTGACGATATTCATCGTTGAAGTTGCCTGGATCTCAGGTAGTTCAAGTGGTTACACATTACCACAGGCCACCGAGGGGGACTTTCCGGGGAGGGAATGGCCCTAAAAAAACTGCGTTTTGGGTTCCCTCGCTGTAGTTGGTAATTTGTTCGCGGCTGATAAGGGGTACTTTTGCATAAATAAATCATTTGAGGAATGATATATATATATATATATGATTAAATATATATATATGTACATAAATGAATAAATAGATATACATATATAAAAACATATCATATCGGATCATATATACATATGATGAAATCTCTCACCACTGGAATGGTGAATGCTAGAGATTTCCTCAGGAAAACATCTCCAAAGGTGAAACTCTCTTGCCTCAGGCTTCATGGGCTTCCAACCTCGTCTGGGTTTCACAGCACTTGGAGCTTGGAAACAAAAAAATGGCCGTGTTTTGGTGTTGGATGTGTGGATTTATTTAAACAACCATCATCCAACAAGATTTTTGGGTGATTCCACACAAAAAATAATGGTGCTGACTTGATTGGGGGAATGACTTGTGAAATTTTGGAACTTTGTGGATCATCCCTCAGGTGGGGCTGCAACCCTTTCCCATGAATCCTCCCAGTCCACCGCCCATGACGGCGGCTGAAGCGGAGGCGGCCAGCGGTCGTAGGATGTGCTTGTAGAAAAACCACAGGGGAAAGTTTTGAGATTTAAAGAGGTATCATGTGTGTATATTTGTATATTAAGATGAAACGTCTTTAAGGATATCATGAAATGATATTAAATGATATGAACATCTATCATTGTGGCAAATATTTGCCTTTGATCCTGGCCCCCCTCCAACCAGTGGGATCTTCTGTGAGGCCGAGTTGAGGCGACGAAGTATGGAAATTGCGCATCTTCAAAGACAGGTTGGGAAGCTGCGAAGCTGGGGAGCGGGAAAGATAGGAAATTCTGGAGTATCAGATTATGAGGTCATCAATTTGTACATGGCACTGTAAAATACTGTAAATTTCAGGAGGTGCACTGTCTTAGAAATGGCTTGAGCTTGTGTTTTCACAAGGTGAAGCTGTTTTTACTTCAGAACTTGTCTTGTCAAATACTGCAAATCAGTGAGAACAACATCACTACAGGGTTGGGGTGCTCTCAGGATTGTGCAAATGGTGCGGAGGCAAAAAGACGACCCCACTTTCTCCACACTCAAGCATTTCCTGGGAACGAAGCCTTGTAAATAATCCAGAATAATCCTATATTTTTCATATCAACTGAATAGGCAGATTCCTTTTCTTCACCCGTTACGGAGCAAAATTCGATGTTGAGTTTGCACCAAAAAATGCTTATTGTGCCTCATATGAATCGCGCTTGGAAATCAATCCGTTGACTTCCGAGCTTCACTTCCGAGTCAGGTGGAGCTGTTACAAGGCGAGGTGGCGATGCCTGCGCCAACAGGGTTGACTCCAAGCATGGTGCGGCAGGTTTGATGCGCAACGAATCCGGGGGGGGTTTGACAGGTGTTGAGTTTTGGGGGGGGAATTCCTTCAGTTGCACATCTACAAACTGAATGAGATATGAGGATGAATTTACCCTGATCTAACCTGACATAGGGAGATATAACTACCATTAACTACCCAACTGCCGGCCGCTACGCCAAAATCATGTCTCAAACAATGCTGCATGACACACAAGACACCCTGTCAAGCATGTTATCAGATTGATCTTCACATGACATAGCCGCCGTATCAATTCATTGGACCCCTGCAATTACAGCCAAGGAAATTGAAGACGATACACCGAACATGACGAATATCGACATCACTCTTCCACTTTTTGTATCTTTTTCGTAGTGCATTGGATGATTTCCCCCTCCAAAAGTTGTTAGATTTTTATTCCCAGGGAATTTTGGAGAAGTCAGCGGTATAACCGCTCTAACCACTAGCTTTTAACTTTTGATCCACCCGGATAGGCACAAGTCCTCATCAGCGCCTTTGGACCTGAAATGCCCACCATGGAGGACGTTGAAGTTGAAGGGCTGTCAATCACATGGTGAAGCAAATGACTGAACATGATTTGATTGTTGAGCTACGGTTTCTTCTTTGTTGTGAACCTTCTTGAATCCTGAAATTGCAGTGACTGCAGTGAGCAGTCATGAGGACAGAATAGATAATGCTGTCTACGTGGCCAGACGAATGGATGATTGGTTTGTGGAGTGTCTTGGTGGCATTGATGGCACAGGGCCTGCGGGATGGTACCCTTTGAATGCATAATGAGAAACTCAAGTCGACATGTAAATTGATAGTTCAGCCAGTGATACTGATAAGAAGAAAGGGATTCCTTCCTAATGGCAGATATAGAGTCAAAAAAAGGAACCACACAGTGTGGGGAACTCCAAGTACGGATTCATTTGCAGTCCGAAGCCTGTATTTTTTGTTCCTTCCCCATATTCTCAGATTCCAAACCAGCAGACTTGGATAATTATATGTATATATTATATATGATTATACTATAAAAATTGCATATCTACCGCATCCTTTTGCACATCCTGCATCAATAAGAAGCAATGAACTTACCAGTTGTTGGCGTCCAAACCCATCAATTTGATTTTATCAACGCTTCTGGGAGTTGATGGCCGTCCCAAGGCATGCGGATAAGATGGGCATCGACCCTAATGCTGACATTGCCTCACGTCGCCTGCGGACGAATACATGGTTGGGAGACTTGATATCCGAAAACACACGGTTCGGAACGATACTAGGACGTCATGGCTGTTTGATATTATTCAGATGGGGTTATGAACAAATGTTTGTTGAAGTCACCAGTCCTAAACATGTTGTTACCTTTGGGATGCTAGACCAAAAAAAATCATTGCGGGTGCAATCAGTGTCCCCCATAAACGGTTACACCGGTTACACCGGTTAACACCGGTTACACCGGTTTGCACCGGTTACACCGGTTAACACCGGTTTGCACCGCTTACACCGGTGAACACCGGTTAACACTGTGACACCGGTTAACGCCGGTTTGCACCGGTTACACCGGTTAACACCGGTTAACACCGGTTGGCACCAGTACACCGGTTAACACCGGTTAACACTGGTTACTCCGGTTAGCGCCGGTTAACACCGTTACACCGGTTGACACCGGTTTGCACCGGTTAACACCGGTTACACCGGTTAACACCGGTTTGCACCGGTTACACCGGTTACACCGGTTAACACCGGTCTGCACCGAATACACCGGTTAACACCGGTTACTCCGTACTACAAAGTACTACTCCAGTACTACTCCGTACTACAAAGTACTACAAAGTACCACTCCAGTTCTACTCCGTACTACAAAGTACTACTCAGTACTACAAAGCACTACTCCAGCTCCNCCAGCGCAACCAGCGTAACAGGCGTTAGCCAGCGCAACCAGCGTTAACCAGCGCTAACCGGCGCTAACCAGCGTAATCAGCGTTAACCAGCGTAACCAGCATTAACCAGCGTAACCCTCTGGGGGACACGCTTTGCACCCACGCTGAAAAAAATTTGGATGGTCGATGACGTCTGTGCTGAGTTGCACCCAACCTCTCTTGAAGACCTTCTCCGACGGCATGACGCGTATTGAAGGTGCTGGACGAGTGTAGAATGGCTTGGTTTTGGAAAGGGGAACTGGGAACTTGTTTCTCTTGAAGATGATGAAGCGATGAGAAGAATGAGGAATTCCTAACATGTGTACTGTATACTTCTACAATATAATATGTGTATATGGGGGTTTCCTAAAATGGTGGTACCCAACAACCATGGGTTTTCCTACTAAAACTGATCATTTTGGGGTGTTTTGGGGGTACCACCATTTCAGGAAACACCCATATATGTATGCATCTACAACAACTCGGGTAATTTTTGTATTGCTTCACAAATTGTGTCAACATAAAACACCGAGTTTCAACTTGAGTAAGAAGCTGGCCAATTGGACCAACTGCGACGGTTCACGCAGGTTTGCTTCAAGAAGCTGCAAAGGTCTTCCGTGGAATGGTGGGTCATTGAAAACCGCTGTTGGGACATCCCAAGCATTTCTTTAGAAAATGATTGGTTTCAATGATATGAAGTTTGAAAGTTGGCATTGTAGATGGTGGATACTGGGGATATCCCAAGATCCAGGATGCTGGGATCCGGGACCCTTTGGACCGGGTATTTGTATGGCGGGACCGGTGATGGTGAATCATCCCGAAAAGGTTGAGGAAAAATCATTGTTAAAATGTCAGGTTGGTGAATTAACAAGACCATATATGACCATATTTACGTATATTTACCATCACCAAAGGGGTTTGTTGAAACAACCACCCCCTGGAAAAATAATCTGGTGGGAACATCACTAGTATTGAATCACCGTTTCGGAAACGAAACGACTTGGAAGTTCAGTTTGGTCAGGTCTCCGAGACATTCAGAGCCGGACTCCTTGAAGGACCCAACAAAAGACTGAGTGTGATAAGAAAGAATGGGAAAATTGGCATGACATATACTTAGGAAGATTTGTTTCATGATTTTATAGGTCTTGAGACTCTTAGAATCTTTTAGATTCTAGATATATATTCACATATAGATATCATATATTATACAATGAACTTGAAGGACATGCCGCCTGACTACTCTGCTGAGACTTTGCATAAAATCTAGAAAAGATCTCCAGAACTTTCCTTTTGCGTGCCAGTTCCAGACGCCACGTTCTCTTTCGGTCTTCATCATGAAGGTCATATAGGTGGCTTTGAAACAAACACCTATGGATGATAAACCCACACCGAACTTATCAAACCTTCCCCCCCCAAAAAAAACCTAATGAAATCATCCATGCGAAGCTCTCTGTCTCACTCTCTCTCTCTCTCTCTGTTGGTTTACCTTGGTACTTTGGAGTTCGATCGGCAAAACGGCGGAAAACCCAAGATTCCAAAGCATCAAAAAGCGGCAAAAAGAAACCACCGAACTACGCCAACTTGGGGCAGCTCCTACCAAAACGAAATGAGGTCTCTGGGCTATGCCCAGGTCCTACGGTGGAAGGTGCCAGGTGCAAATCCGACTGAGATTCTAATAGGAGAGTTGAGTACCTGGAAAACAAGTTGTACACTATGGTACACTGGTACACTATATGCTTCCAGGTATATCCCAATGCCATGATAATGCCACAACATGTTGGATAGCATTTCTTTATTTCACTCAGGCATTAAGACATGTCTCAATATGTGGTCAACTATGCATCAATGTGGACAGCGCGACATAAGGACGACAACAGGCCATGAAAATCGCAGAAGTCTTAGGGTCGAAGCAAACAAGGAGTGGAAAAAACAAACCACACAAAAATCACAACATTCAGATTCTAATTGGAGACATAAAGATCCACAAAATCATGGGGATAGATTCATGATGTGCTTGTTGGTTGTTGCACTTGGTAATAGGCATCAAAGCACACACCAAGTCAGCCGTTTTTTCTCCCGGTCTGAAGGCCTGGTGGTGCTGGCGTGTGGAAACTCAGCAGTGAAAACCGATGGACGTTTGCAGTTGAAATGCAACGAGGTGATTTTCTACATGGAATCTCCCCTTCCAGAGACCCATTTTTAGGTTCCAGCCCCTGATTATTTTTTGGGACTGTATATATTTGATGGAATCACAAAAAAAAACACACACTATGGGATAGTATGAAGGTATGTCTCAAAATTTGGAACCCTCCCGAAAATTCACCTTGTGAAGATAGTAAAGATTTATGCAGCCCCTAATCTTGAGAATTTCACATGATTTGAGGGGAAAGACATCAGGCAGATATCGCGCAAGGGACTGATATTTTTCATCTTGCTATTTTATGGATATTTGATGGATATTGTTGGTATGATATTCTATGCTATTGTATACCTAGTATTTAGTAGTACTGTATCTTCTATACATTGATTATATAGTATGTACTATACATGCCTTGGCTAACCTGAGATTACAATTATCATCTTTATACACATGTGCAACATACTCGGTACAGGCACACATGACATGAACCTGCGACGAACATCCGCTGCTTCGAAGCCGGGTAGAGCAGTTAGACATCCGAACAAGGACGCCATAGGGCCCGAGTACTTTCCTTTTTTGGGAGAGCATGATTTTTACCAAAAAGGCATTCAACTTTTGCATGTCTATTTTGACACTTTCAAATCTGCCCTGCCCTTGTAGGATATTTTGCCGGATAACGGACTTAAGGTGCCTGGACTGTGGGTGAGAGATCCGGATGTATTCAGCCAATGATTTGCTGATTTGCTGCAAGCTGGATTTTTAACGGAGAATCAAAAAGGGGAGAGCTGGCGGGCCGCCAAGGTTTTGGTGAGATTTTGTGTCCGAAAACCATCGAAAACCATATTCATTCAAAGGTGAAAACTTATGATAACTTATGTTGTGTTTCTATATTGACCCAAAAAATTTTAGACTCCTTTTGTTGGATGTTCACCATTTTGACAGTACAAAAAGCTGGATTCGTCATGAGCTGCACGTGTTTTGTGGCGACCTTTTTCAACGCGTTGAAACAACGACCGGATGCGACCGATGTCACTTTGAAATACGTGGATGCAGAGAGCGAAGGATCGGCGTTTCCGTTGAGCAACAAAAAAAACGTCGAACTTCCCTAACCTGTAGCTACACGCCTCTTCGCAACAAGGCTTCTTTTTCGTACCTTTGGCACCTTTCCCTTCGGCAAGAATGCTAAATCAAGTATAGCACGACCAAGCTTGGATCTCATTCAAATCCACCCAGCAAACCTCGAACGTAAATGCTTGCGGAAAGAGGCAACGATCCAAAGGTCCAAAGAACGTATATATTGCTAATACATAGATATGATGGTACCATAGGATCCATAGGATCCATGGGACTGATATATTTTCCTACATTTGGTGGTTGATGTTTATGGTGAATGTAGGCAAATATATATACCAGTCCCATGGATCCTATGATTATACTATATCGAGATTTGTAAAACAACTGTCCTTTCAATCACATCTTCGGCCCAGATAGGATTTGAGAGCATGATATAAAGGCATCAAAAATGCAGGGCCGCGCAAGAGGGCGCAAGGGCGAGCGCAAGACATATTGAATGTGGCAAAAACCCCACGCGCGCAAGAGCGCGCAAGAGCGAAGCGCAAGGGGTCCTATCATAACAAAATCATAAAGGAATTTTTGCCAACCCCTATATGCTTTCCAATTCCTTGCAGCAATGTTGCTGGATATTATTGTGTTTTTTTTTGGCCTGGCAAAGCAACACCACAAGTCGAAGAAGTGGCTTTGCAATGATGTAAGTGGAAAATGGCTCCGGGAGGAAGATGAGTTTCCTCTAAATTAGGGTAATTTTCCACTTCCATGATTTTGGAAGAAAAGATACTTTGGGTCAGGAGCAGCACTTGAAACTCTTCTCCATTGTTGCGTGGTTGATTTCAAGACTGCGCTGTCTGCACTGTCTGCACACACCCTTGTCTCACTCTGCCCACGGGTTTGTGGCGTTGGCCAAACCAGATCATCAGAGATTCCATCGAATACATGAGATGCCAGAGTAAAGGCCAATGTGCACGATCGAAGACTGGCAAGCGTTCTTTCAAGTGAGGCCTTGCTCAAATCATATCGTCTCGCAGGCGGTTGAACGTGGCGCACGGTGCGTCCCGAAAACAGCGATACGTCACACGTTTTGCGCGTGATTGCCCGACAATCGCCTTGTCAAGATTGCCCTTCTAGCTCGCTCTCACATTGGAGAAACCGTCAAGGTGGAAACTCCAAGCAAAAAAAAAACAGCCCCATCGACATGGTATGACGGGAAGGTGGTTTTCCACAAGTCGATTCGAATTTCAATGGAAAGATCCTGGCCCAGCGATCCGAAGGCGAAGTTGCCACGTCCCATGCTGCGGCGTTTCTTAGCTGGTGTCTGCCGAGGGACCTACAACGATTTTCATCAATTTTCTTCACCTTTGCCAGTATGACTGTTGGCACAAGAAGGTGAAAATAACATAAACTATATAAATCATATCAATCAATTTAATGAATCAACCAAGTCCACAGGAGCTTCACTCCAAAATCAAAGGACTCAAAACCATTGCAGTTGTCGCCAACTTTCAAGGCGGTGCGATGGCGACAAGAGTTTTGTATCGTAGTAGGCTTGTCACCCAGCGATCCTCGTATTCTGGCGAATTCCCGAAAAAACCTTGCGAGAAAATGCGTCACATTTTTCATTTGATGCATACTAAGTTGCGAAAGTCACATAATGTCACATAGATTTTCTGGCGCCCAGCTTGCTTTGCAGCAAACGCCAAATGGTCCCTGCTTCATCACGATTTCGTCGATGCCTTTGTCTGCAGTGGATCCATTTGGCGTAACACGTCTCCGGGTGCGCGTCGCAATCGAAATCAATCGATGGTTGACGTTGAGACAAAATCAGGCCGGCAAAACCACCAGCCTGTGCCAAATCTTATCAGCAGACATATACCTTAAGCATCCTTAAGCCAAAATGTATAGTTTTTTTTGCAAGGCGAAGGCCGAGGTCCAAGAAAACGTGACCTCAGTATATCTCACCATCTCTGAAAACGAATTCCAGCGTCTGTAACACGTCTCCAAAAGCCTCATCGAGGCCAAACAAAGGACGACTTCCTTCGCAACCTTGTCACACGCCCTGATTTAAAATCCACAACTCCTAGCTGTTTGTCCAAGGAGTTGACCCTTTTGAACAGAAGACACCACTAGTTTGCAACCAAACTAAGTGGGTTGACATGCTGTGAGTTCTTGAAATTAACTCGAGAATTCACCAGAATTGTTTAAACAAATGGCTCATTCGACTACGCTTGACAACGACAAGAATTCACTTCTTTTGTGAATTCACGATTGCAGCCTTGGTCTCTTGGAATCGTCAAATAATCCAATCCTTTTTCGGATTACTCGCAATGTCAAGGGTTTTCTTTCCAGACAATGATTCTGAAGATTGCCCTTTACGAGTGGCGAGCCGGCAATTTGGAACAAGGCAACAAAAACAGAATAGCAATGAATCTCCAAGAGTGCCACTTGTTTGCCGCGCATGCCATCTCCGGTTTTCAACATGTGCTACAAACAACCCATGTGCAGTGGGTCGGTTTCCCACTTGTGTGACTCGACCTTTTCCTGGCCTGTGTCTGTGAGTTTGCCAATTTTTAATTTCCGTGGCAGGTGCAGTATTTTATCTTACATGAATGGAATCCTCGTCTGATAGCATGTGTTCAGGGGGTTTGCATTGTAAGGTAGTCCATCCTTGCTTCCTTGCTTCCTGGTTTCGTTGCTTCCTTCATTCATCGATTCATTCCTTCATCCCTTGATCCCTTCATTCCTCTGTTCCTTCATTCCTTCATTCTTTCATTCATGCCTCTTGCTTGCTTCCTTTTTTCCTTCCTTCCTTGCTTGCTTGCTTGCTTCCTTGCTTGCTTGCTTCCTTGCTTGCTTCCTCCCTTGCTTGCTTGCTTCCTTGCTTCCTTGCTTGCTTGCTTCCTCCCTTGCTTGCTTGCTTGCTTCCTCCCTTGCTTGCTTCCTTGCTTGCTTGCTTCCTCCCTTGCTTGCTTCCTTGCTTGCTTGCTTTCTTCCTTCCTTCCTTGCTTGCTTTCTTGCTTCCTTCCTTCCTTCCTTCCTTCCTCCCTTCCTTCCTTTCATTCCTTCATTCCTTCATTCGTTCGTTTCTTCGTTTCTTGGGTCCTTTATTCTTTCATTGATTCCGGGATGCCTTGATTCGGCCTGGGTAAGCTTGGAGAAAGAACTTCAACAACCAACGCTGCTGCTTGGTATGCTACCCTTCTCGGTGAACCAATCCCCCAATTGGAGCCAACTCCCGGCCAAGACCTCGCCAGATCCTCCCCTCCCACAGTCAGCTTCCCCCACGTTCGCGAGCACATCCGCTGGCCACTGGTGTAGAAAAGTGAAGGCTACGTGGGGTTCCTCGATTTTTACTGTTTATGTGATTTGTCAGCCTGAAGAATGGCGCGGAGAAAAGCAAATACAGTTAACAAAGTAAAACGGTTCGAGGAGGGTCTTCGGACCTCACTCGCACCTCGGTGGTGCTGCTGCTGCTGCTGCTGATGGGGGGGTTGGTGCCCGCGCAAGGGAAGGAGGTAGCAATGATCTTGCCCTTGCATTTGGGCATTGGTGCGAGGGTTTGTTGCTTGAAACGTCCCGCATGGGACTGCGTGTTTCTGCTGAAGGACAAGAAAGTTGACGTAGGACCACGTTTTTCCAGCTCATTTAAATATGAATTTATTTTGTTATTTTAGAAGGTTTTAGATGTTCTATTTTGCGGGGTGCCGTCACCATTGCTCGGAGAAAATGACGTCGTATAATTGTTATCAAAACATTAAACGATGTACACGCAAAAGCATTGTGTCAAATGTATAGACACGCTTCATGAAGAAACGGTGGTAGACTTATCCTTGAACTAAAGAAGGAAACCGGTACACCCGCTTGTGGAAGTCGCACCGTTTTCATGTTTTGAGCGTATTACATGCAGTAGAATTTTATGAGGGTCGGTCCGTTGTTGCTTCCAGCTTGTATTTCGGAATTCCGTTTTTAGCAGGATAGATGATTCACCTTGTGTTGCCACTAGCCCACTTTTTATTTCGGGTCGCAGTTACATTGGGAAACGCAGATTCTGAACGTTCATTGTTTATCTCAGGTCAGCTGTGCATATGGGATTAAGGGATCAATAGATATGTGTTAGTTCTGTTTGGGGGGGTGTTTTCACGCTCGATCGCATTGGCACATCTGCATTTATCACTTCACGAGATTTGTCTTGACAAGAGGCTGTGGTTGCAAGTGCAGGGACCACCCACTTTTGGAAAAGTATAATTTCTAGGGTCGTTCGGGGGGTCGTTAAGGGTATAGTTTTCTCGGTTCGGTGCAACTACACAGTACATCCCGGAGAAATAAACCACGGGGCACTTCCACTTGAAACGAGCCACCATTTGACTAACTTTTTTTGAGGTTTCCAAAGCAGACTTCCGCCCCTAATTCGTCAAAGGATTCCAAGAAATGGATGTATGTGCCGCCCCCTCTGTAACCTGCGAATTTCCAGCAGTCGGGAAAAGTTTTCGTGACACCCAACGTATTTCAATGCGATGCTCGGTTGCAACCTGAGCAGCCAGCATCCTTCACCATGTCGAAAACGAGGAACCAGCCAGCTCGACCCGAGAAACTGGAGAAACAGTATCCCAACTCCAGCAACATGGCTTCGAAACGAATACATGCAACCAAATCATGAAGAACCGCATCCCCTTGCAGACCCACGCAAACGAAAACAACTTAGCCTCAAGAAGGGCTGGCACCAAGCCGCTGCCAACGCGTGCCGGGCCAAACGTTCCGGCATCCCTTACCTCGCAGACACCACCTGCCCCTCAGAATTTTGTTTGTCCGCCGCTTCATGCCGCTTCCTATGTCCTTCACATTGCTCCAGCAAGGCCTTGATTCCCCCATTATTCCCCCCATGCTGTTTCATGTTTTGATAAGGTCAGTGACGTCACATCATTTTTGACACCTCGAGTAAGTGAGTATAGTGAGCGAGCGAGACCTGCATGCCAAAATAAGGAGCCTTGTCAGGGCGCAGGCACGCACAACAAATGATACCTACATTTCAAGGTCATTGGATTTCATAGAACGAAATAAGGTTATCGAACTGATTCATCCAGAAAGCCGTGTCATGGGCAAAATGTCGCCAATTTCCTGCGTGTTTGTCCCTGCAGAAATGTTGAGTCTTTGCGTCCCAAGTGCAACCCGGGCGGCGAACTCGTTGAGCATGTTCTGGGAACCACTTCAAAGCTCGAACAACCCACTTTTTTTTGACTTTGTTCCTGTATGCCATGGTGCGGCAGCCCATTTAGGGCACAGGGGGTGAGACCTAACAAATATATTACATATGCATAAANTGATGGCCGGATTCCACGCCAACATGCGACGCACCGAGCGGTGTTCGGGCAATTGCGCCACATCTCAAAACAGGTCCCAATGTTGCTTACACACGATTCTTGACCATGGTTTTATCGCAGCTGCAGATGCCAAATCTTGAACCCGAATATTCCACTGGTGAAGAATGTCGTGCCATTCCAACGACCAATCTGTATCTGAAGGCGGTGCCACGATAGAACGGCATAATTTCCGAAATGAAACATCAAGTTTCAAAAGGTGATCTTTGTAAATGGTGCGGTGGCGACTGGAGAAGCACACCGTTGAAGACACAACACTGTCAAAGTACTTCAGCCTCGAACGCACTGAAGTGTTCCGATTTTGTAATATCCAACGGTTGCTGTGGAAACATTTTGTGCCTTGCTGTATGTGGTAAAGAAGATCAACGTTCTGTCCCATACTCCCAGCAGCTGTTAACATGCATCCTAGCCATTTTTGTCCTTGATTGCGATCGAGTACCCTGACCGCAACACCATCCCTTATCACAAGTGTTGCTGGCGGTTGTGCTTGGTTGGTCCCAGGAAACCTTGTAATATTCCAAACCTTGTAATATTGTCCCAGGCACGCAACACAGCATGTTTTCAAGCCATGGGCCATGAGGAGCTGTTCAAAATTTGACTCCTTCTTTCCACTGGCACGGCAACGTCCGATCCACGTCGCCAGGTGGCCCAACAATGGAACGTAGTAACCGGAGAAACACAATATTTATGTTGCACAGGCCTTGTTTGTACACTTTTTGTGAGCAGCACCGAAACAAGCAACAGGAGTGACCAGGGCCTCAAAATATTTGACACGGTCCCGCATAGTAATATTCGTGTTGACTACAAAAGGTCTGTGCGCATAAAACGCCCGCGACGCAGCCTGAGGGTGATGTGCCAAATCTGGGGCGTAATTGTCGGTATATGCTGTGCAAAGGATGCATCCCAACCATTTATATGTGGAGACGGTCAAGAACTGAAATTCGAAAAGGCACTGACTTCGCTCGGACTTTATGGTTGAGTTGTCAATATTTTTGTTTTCCCCACGTGCAACTGTATCCCCACTTCGGCCAAACATGTCACCAGTTGGTCTAACCGGGGTTTTGCTTCGGGCGTTTTCGCAAAAAGAAGGACATCGCCGGCGAATCTCAGCTCCAAGAGTGTGTGCATGCCATCTTGGAAATCCGTACGAGCATTGTCAAGTTTCCGACGCCAGCACCCAAGCGCTAATTCCACAACACACGAAAACAACCGAGGACTCACTACACGTCCTTGCCCCGAATACAACGCCAATCTCCATCAGTACTATTGTTTCCAATCCGCCCTGTTTGACGATAATATATACATTACAAAGCCCACAACATGTGATGGGACACTCCATGTTCGCTGAGGGCATCCCATGAGTTTCCGTATTTGATTGTCAAATGCTTTCGACGAATCCAACCTCACAATCCACATTGGCACATCAAGTGAAGCACGATATTTTTTGTAAGCAGGTGCTCTTCGATGCGTCGATCGGCTCAAAATCCATGCTGTTCTTCTGGTTGTCCCGCGCCCAAAATTGGCTCCATTCTATCCTCCAAGGATGTGTGCTTAGTCCTCGACTATTTTGCTCCGTATTGCAATGGGCTATGAAGGATTGGCGTGCATGGGCCGAAGGGAACGGATGGGGGATCGATTTCCATGATGGATATCCGCCTTTACTTGATCTTCGGTTTGCTGATGACATTCTGATTTTCAGTGAGACAGCTGAAGGGGCCGCATTGTTGCTAGATGCTTTGATTACAACATTGGACAAGACAGGCTTAAAATTAGACGCGTCGAAGACAGTCATCTTGACAACCGAGGCACAGCCACCAGACCACATCACGACGCCAGCTGGACACACCATTGTTGTAAAGGACAGTTTTGGAACACACAAATGGTTGGGTTGCATGCTTTCAGCACTTGGCTCTGGGAATGTTGATGCGGACATTACATATCATTTGCAAGCTGCTGCACGTGCTTTCCATTCAAACAAATGGATATTCTTGGATAAAAATGTTTCTATAAACTCGAACCTGAAATTGTTTGAAGCCACCGTCACCCCGATCGCTTGTTTTGCCGCAGGGCATCGCAGTATCCGACAGCATGACCTTCACATCCTCGATGTTGAATTCCGAAGACTGGTGCGGTCAGTAGTGGGTCCTCCATCTGGAGTTTGTTGGTCAAGCCCGTGGCATGAAATTTTACATGAATGGAATGCTCGAGTGCAACAAATCCTCGAATACAGACAACACAAATCCTGGGGGCAGACTGCGCTGTGTCATCATTGGAAACTGGCGGGCTACATTGCGAACCTTCCACCCAATCGTTGGGCAAAACGATCATTAGAATGGCAACCGCGTGCGAAAAGGGTGGGCAGGAGACCAAACACATGGGTCACAAAGATTGAAGAATTTACGAGGTGGAAGCGGTGGGACAACTGGCAAAGCGTTGCCGCGCGCAACCCGGCGTTGTGGGAGCAATCAATGCTTGAATTTGTACAGTTTGCCCTAGGTAGATAGCAGTTTATTCTCACATTTGTGCCTGCGCCCTAAAACGGGCTCGCCATTGGCGTGCGGGCTTGACCTTGACCTTGACCTTGACCTTGACCTTAACCTTGACCTTGACCTTCTATCCAGCACCAAATACGCAAATGTTTTGTATAACAGTCTGACCACACCAATCGGACGAAAATCGGATGTTGATTTTGCTTCCCTGTTTTCGGTAACATGTTGAATAGTTTGTTTCCACGTTTCCGGGCCCTTCCAGTCAACAGCACAGTCCGAAACAAATGTAACAGTGCTTCCGACATAACTTCCGACGAATGGTGCAGGAGTTCAGCAACCAGCCCTGCATCATCGGCAGCTTTGTTTGCTTTCAATCGTGCAATTGCCTTTTTGAGTTCAGCCATGGTCCAAGGCGCCTCCGTCAAACAAGGTTGAGCCATTGGCATGCCAAAATTTCCTGCAAATAATTGTTGAAAGATGTTAGCAAATTCGGCTGGTTGCGGTTGCTGTGGCATCCATCGGCCAGTTCCATATTCCATTGGCAGCGAAATTTTCCAATTTAAACAATGTTTTTAATAAGCATTTTATTTGATTCAATTTCCAATCCCGCAATTTTTTCCGATGTAAGTTGCGAATTCGAAGGATACGTGTTTTTGCTCTTGTGAATCGTTGCTTTGGCGTCTCCGAAAACGAAGGTCTGTCAACAATCTGGAAGGAACAAATCGTAACTGCTACATTCAACTGTTGGATGGTAACTGTGTGCTACATTTACCTGTTGGATGGGGATCTCTTGTGGACAATGGGTAGCATGAGTGGATGCAAAACATGAGCAGCAATTTCGAAAATAATTTTGCTCCTAGACACTGTAAGGCCGATGGGCTTAGAGATGTTGGTTGGAAAATTTTGTTGGCTACTTTTTGAAGGCGAAAATTGCATCTGCAATGGTTTCGTGGGTAAAATTGCTTTGCGCCCTCCTTGGGGCAAAATGAAGCAAAAGACTTGGGGTTTTGAGGGGACGAGGGATCCTTTTGGAAAGGGCAGCAGCCAGAGTTTGGTTTGGGTTTGGCCCAGTCCTTCGTGCACATCCGGCTTTCTGCGGGGAAAAGGCGCGGGAGAAAAAAAACACCATGGCCAGCCACCAAGCTCTTTTGGAAGACATCCTTTCCCAAGCATACTGGCTCTTGTTCCTCTATTGTGCCGTTGTTTGGAAAGGAGGTGTGACAACATGGTGTTTCAATTCCTAGCAGCGAGTCGGCAGCGGCGACTACGCATATGCGTGGCCGCCCCGGTGAAACCAAGGTTCTTGATTGCGAGGTACGTACCCACCCGTAAAACGAAACCGTTGGGGATCATCATTGGAAACCGTCGATATGATTGGCAGCGATGAGAACGGAAACAAAAACACAGACGTCTTGAAAAACAATTTTGACAAAATTTTGAGCATATGTACTGGAACTTGATTGAGAAAATTAATTAAATAAGAAGAGTCGAGGTTGGCATGTTATTTCGAACAGGTGGCGACTTGATTGGGTTGAAATCGTCGGCATTTGATTTTTGGACGGGGTAAGTCACACAACATCAATTTTTTGTCGTGGGAACGTGTTTTGCAGGATACGCTGGGAAAAAATATTTTGACATTATGTGACATAAATATTTCGATAAATAGTTCCAGGTCCTTCCTCAATTTACGATGCGGATGCAAGAAATCATAAAAAATAAGTGGGGAGAAACATATGGGCAGGATTTGTCACATGATGCCACGACCTTGCACAACGCCAGCTGTTTTGAAGGAAAAACAGGATGTGGAACACACTCGCCAGTCAAAGGGATGTGCAACGTGTAAGGACTGCGTTGTGACTATCCGTAGCCGTAAAAATGAGGTGCGATATAGATCGATATAGCATATGTGTCATCAAAACAAGTGTGTGTCCACAAAGTATAGATGCGGGTATCAACAGTAATTCACTCGCAGGACCCCAAGATGTACAAATGTTTTTTCATGTCACAAAAACAATGAGCGCCACCGAATCGGCAAATGCTCTTTTCAGGGTTCATACTCTTCACCTGAGTATAATCATTTTACTCAATAAGGAGGACATGAGATATGATTGAACTTGGCAGCCTGTGTCTCGACTTCCATGGAGAGTTGCCATGTCACCCTGCCGGTCTTTATATTGCGCTTCGGACGGGGGACATGGGACATGGGTTCGATTCGGTGGTGCGACATCACTAGGGCCTTTAGGATAAAGGGGTGTTCAGAACATATGGTGTAGCATGCGGCATCACAGGATGTTTATATATGTTTCAAAATACGGAAATATAGTTGCTAGAGGATTGTGTGTGCATGTAGATTTTAGAAACTGGGATATGTATATGAAGGAAATGATTGAATTGGATTGACCCAAGTTGATTCAAGTGAGCAACTGTGATGTTGTGTTGTCACAACAAAATTTTTGGGATGAACCCTCGGTTCCTCCATTGGTAATTTCCATGGTTTCGCACCTTTAGGAGTGCCGACGTTTGGATTGGCATCAGCGCCATGGCAAGGCAAACCGGTATAGTTGTGATGGCAGCAAGGTGGCAAAGTTGGTTCAAAAATCATTTTCTTTTTGTTGGGTGTCGTGTGTTTTTTGTTGTTGTGTTTTTCAACCGTTTCTCGTGTTTTTTTTGGTGTTTGCTTGTAGTACTTGGACCCGACCCTGGGGCCTACCGGAAAAATTTTCCTGCAGGTTCCGAATGGTTACCAAAAGCGCCCCGATGCATCTGTCACCTGGATGATTCGTCAATCAGAAGGTGATAGTCATTTGTGTTTTTCGATGGCCTGATGTACTTCAATCATTGAAATATGATGTGTAGATACATGTATCAAATCTGAGTGTTTGAACCAACAAAATATAAATCGAACACAAGGATACGCACACGCACACACACATCATGTATATATTTATTGTTTGATGAAAAAACTGTTTGTTGATAACTGTGTTATCACCTGTCAGATACCGGATGTATGGGGTACCCATTTGACATCGTTATGCCTGCAGAAGACGCAGCTAAGGTGGCACCACAGCAGAAGGAGATCGAGTGGGATGCCGTACATGCCATGTTGGGCCAGGCATTTCGTGGACACAAAATTCGGGCCCCTTCTCTTTGCAGAACTTGTTGGCAGAAAATGGGAAAAAATATGGAGGATTTTTCTGAATTTCCTCGTGACGTTTGCGCTAAAGTTTGTAGGTGTAGGGTACACCAAGAACACTCCAAACATCTTGAAACTAAGTTTTGATCATTTGTCCCTTCACCTTTGCTGCTCAAAAACTACTTGCAAAATCTGCAACAGTCATGGGGGATATTCCTCAAAAAATGCCGCTCACACCTTGCACACGATTACACAAATAGTAACACAACATGTACAAAAAAAAACAGGACTCAAATTTGATGCTCCTGACATCTGAGATCCTTGGCAGGCTCCAGCTGGCGCCCAACCAAAGGATCCTCATGACCAACCAGTTTCATGGCGCGGAGTTAGTTGTTGGATCAGGGATGGTCAACAACTACTGTTGATGGAAGAAATCCTGCACCAGTTGATATAGTAAATATACCATTATTTACAAGGTTTCATATATCCCAGGTGGTGCAAGATTTTTCTCCATCAACAGCATGTCATTTCAAAACTAAATCCTTGTGCCTGCTGTTTTCATATGTTTGCCTGATATTGGAGGATGGCGCGCAGAGTTTCGAATGAGTTACATGAAACGGTAGGATAGTGACATCCCACACATGATGTTTGTACCACGTCTAGAAATCAATGAAATGATGATGCATTATATCCAATCTAATTAAAATGTCTCGGACACGAGGGTCTGTCAATGTTGGAGATGGCCTGCACCATTCCCCAGGTCATGTTGAGCACCCAACGGTTGAGGGATGTGTGTTTACTGTGATTTGCAGAGGTCGCAGACAAACAAGCAATATATTCACCGAAGGCTTTTGATGCAATAGTGCCACCATATATGCAACGCGTTTCTCCATGGTGTTGGATGCTGTTGAAATCGTTTATGTGGTAGCAACATTCTCCAACAAACAATGAAATGGCCAAAGTTTCAGACTCCCAACATCCAAGGCTGATGAAGCCGCTGGACCGACTGGACCTCGTCAGGGAATCCTAGATTTTGGGGAGTTTCAGCAAATGCACCACCTAACGGCGCAAATGGCTGAGAGGAAGAAAGGCGACGTCCAATCATCAAGTTGGTGCGGGTTCGAAGTTACTTTCAGGGAGGGAGAACAAAAAGTTCCTGGGTCGTATCAAATTACTGTATCAAGAGAAGAAGATGCGTTGGATGGATGTTTTTTTGACTGTTTTGTTTGGTGACGTTTTTTTCCATCAACAGATTGGATGAGCTGAGGGTGTGCGTCAAGTTTGGATGCTACAGGTGGATGAATTCGCTACTTTGGATCTAATTTTTGAAAGACAATGGGCCCGATTCTTTGCCAAGGATGGCAGAGCCCAGCTACTCAACCTACCAAGCCTGCGCCCTTCGACGTTGGGGACCGAAGAAGGAGTTTTCGACAGTTGACGAGTTGACGGCTTTTCCGTTCCCAAAGCCGTTTCCAGTTTCCTGAAACTCTCCTGAGAACTTGGGACAAGAAGATGTGTGAAGACCCTTTGCAAGCACGCTTTGCGTTCAGGTGCATTTGGTGGGACGCAACAACGTGGATGTGGCACACGCAGTGGTCGCCAGACTTAAGGTTGGGCCGCTGGTTGCTGCAGGGGTTGCCGTGAGTCAGACCCCTTGGACGCCAGGAGCGTGGGGTGTGTGTGATCAAGGCTGGCGCTGAAAGGCTGGGAGAGGAGAGTAGAACCTGAAAGATGATGGAATATCCTTACCCTCCATGGTTCTAACATATCCCCTTTAAAGGTATCCGGGAAGCTGATTTTCCTCTTCCATAGGTGGGATATGTTAGTTCCCAGGAGGCTATCATTTTTGATTTATGAATATGTGCATCTCAACCCAGAAGGGACTGAGGAACTTCATCGCCATTGTTTGGAATAGCGGGCAGCAAGACCACCGGATCCCAGTTCCACTTCATGCGACCTGTGGGCTCAAAAAGATCCACGTTACAGGATGCTACAGGATCAAGCAACATTCAGCCAACTTGCAGCCCATGTTTGGCTACAAAAAGTAAATCCTTCTTGTTTCGAACATGTTGCAACACGATCATCAAACGTCAAAATCAATCCTTCCAGGTTTGATCACTCACTGGACGTGTAGCAAGCCCAAAAGTCTCGACATCAAGCCATTTGAACAGTATCCGCTTTTGAATCTTGAGAATTTCAGTGCGCTTTCAGCATTTTTAACATATTGCAACGGATGGATACAGGTGCAGGTGCCCCCTGCTTGAAAGGAATCAAGACTGATTAACGATCTATCCTTAGGCAAGTTTGCCCCTAGCCATGGTCTATCTCAGGGCATTTTGCTTTGCTCGGACCTCAAGAGGTACACAAAAATTAGAACATCTCACGTGGAACACAAGTCGGCCGACGTAAATTGGGTGGCATACATTGCAGTATCATCCCAGGAACCTTTTACAAGCAAAAGATGCAAAATATCTGGAGAAAGTCCAACCTATCACCTACATCTCTATGCCAGTCGACATTGCCATTTGTTGGGTGGAGCGACGACGTTTCTTATGAGCTCATGTCCCAATGGTGTCTTGTGCCATACTGGGTTGAGGCTTGCGTGCTCCAGGCCGGGGGTTTCTATCTGAATGGATGGATGGATGAATAGAAGGATGGAAACGAAACAATGAAAGGAAGATAACAAGCTAGAAACATAGAAGAGAGACAGATTGAAAGATAGAAAAATGATGAAAGATGGACTTGGATAGACAGATAGATGACAGATAGAAATATAGCAGACAGCTTCATGGATAGATGGATATTTGAACCTACAGTATGTATCTTTTTTTTCTGCCAACATCACTTTACACTTCTCACCTCTTCAGACCCCGTTTTTTATATTTGATCCTGTGAGGTGTCAGTTACCTTGCCTGTTGACACAAAGAAAGTGCCAGGTGAAACTCCGTTACAACTTGGTGGGTTGGATTGGTGGTCAGAAATTGGCATGCCAAGTACTTTCATATTGTTGAAAGCTTGTTTTCAAGCAGTTTTTTGGTTGGATGCTATGCATTTGCATTTAGAACGTGCTCTAAGAATGGACTCTGAATGTTTTTTTTTGAGTAGCTGGATTACTTTGATTTGGTTGCAGTCATGGCCCGAGTTGCAGTCATGTCAAACTGAAGTCATATGGGGGGCCAACCCAGCAGAAGTTTGGCTGGAAATGTTGTATCCACTTTCAACTTGCACACAGATTCTTATTTAGACACATTTTTTTGCAGTGAATTTGGTGAGACTTCTGTCGATGGGCATTGTAGAGCCCTGGGCTTCAGTATCTTCGACTGTAGGAGTTGAGGGTCATAGGTCGCATAGGTGGTCAGAATTTTGTCAACATTGTGGCAATATTTATGATGACATGCCTTGCATATATCAAGATACATCACCATATACCATGATCCCGCCAGCTGATTGACTCGATGGTCCCCCTGTTTTGAATCCCATCCCAGCAGGATGCTACCTGCGAGATGCGAGGCCCGATGTTTTAACAGATGATGTTTCTATTCAGTCATGCCTTTTTTCTGAAGGGCAGGTGCTTGAATTCGTGTTGGCTCAGAGTTTAGAGATGAGTTTGGCTACCTATTGCTTGCTGCTTCTTGTTTGGCCAGGTATCTCTTGACGCATTTGGACCATGTCACGAATCCTATTCAGGCTGGAGTTTGGTACGGAGGGGACATGTCCAACATGCCCATGGCCATGGGGAGTAGCTGAGCTGACAAGCCGCAGTGACGCAAAAAATCCGGCCCAGAATGTCTTTGACTTCTTCGAGTGCCAAATGCTGTGCTCAAAGACGACAGGCTGGACTTGGAGAACGGAAGTTGACCCATGATGATCCATTGAGGATTGCATTTCTAGAGCAATTATAGACTCCATTTGGTGTTGCATTTTGTAGGTTGATGATGCTTCACGGGGCAATATAGAGACTCCAACTCTCGGGTCTAACGTTGTTGAGTCATCACAATTTCAATTGACCGGAGAGGGTTGTCTTGCTGCAACTTTTTGCAGCTTTATTGGACCAATGCTTTCGCGGGACTTTGTTGGCGGTTTGCACCCCTTTTTTTTGGGGGGGTGCTTGAGGACTCACAGAAAATTGTTTGTGTGGATAGCATGTTTCTGTCAAGAGATTGCAGACAATCTTAGTTCATAGGCTGTGGACGTTTCGTGTATTTGGCCTCGTCATTGGTGAAGCGCTCAGCCCGAACGATTCAGTACGAGGTGAAAGTGGCTCAGGATGATGATAGTGGGACAGGTGGGCATAAGTATGCCACATAGATCTACGCAGTGCTAGTAGCTATTATGTTCAAATTAAGTCCTACAGCGACGTCCGCTGGCCAAATGTAAATCTGCAGGAATCAAGAAGTGCAATGCGTTTAGGGCCACACGACGCTGGAATCTGGAAGGTAGATGTAAATCCCTAGGGTGCTCCTGCAACAGAAGTGAAAAGCAAACAGATTTACCAAAATGTCAACCAAGTTCTGCTATCTTGGCGCGGAAGATCAAGGAGTCGTTGATGAGAAGGGTGCTGTGTCCCTTGCCTTAGCTGCCTCCTGCTGAAAGTTTTTGTTTCTTTGAGGGATGGGAATGCCTAGAAGCATAAGGGGTGAACTCAGGATGTTACATCACACAAGAATTTCGTAAACAAGTTGTGTCTTCCAAAGGTCTGGACCTGCGGTATGTCCAGAGGACCGTGTTCGCAGCCTTTTTTCGGAGGGCATGTAGTATTTTGGGACTTTCGCTTGTTTGAAGATTTTGAAGGTTTCCTATTTAGAAGGAAAACGGCAAACAAAAGCCCTAGGCAAGGCTGGAAAGGGACCATCAGTGTTCGCGACGATTCAGGATGATTCTTTGGATTCATTTGAGGTGATATTATGCAACAATACAATATTCATTTTGGATTCTCAAGAGCTGTAGCCAAACATTTTTCAGCTGGCCTCGCTGAAATTTTCTTGGCTTACAGCCCATGTTTGTCATGTCTTGGAGTCATGAAGTAAATTTCAGCAGGCATCCATGGAGTATCTCAGTATCTCGATGAGCAACACTTGATCAGAAGCCCTCGAGTGGTCACATCCCTCGTGCCGTTTCCATGTCGCGGTCCCTGAAGACCAAAGCTACGAAGTTGACGGAAGCCGCCGAAGCGAACAACGAAGCCACGGATCCGCCAACGATGTCGAAGCAAACGAAGCCAACCAGCCGGGCAGCGAAGTTGGTGGATGATGGATTTACCACCACATCTTCTACACCTACTACATCTACAATTGGATTCACCAAACCTATGGTGAATCCCACATCCAGCAATTTGAAGATAGATCCACATGGACTGCATGGGTTGCATTCAGGTGGTTTAAGTGAAACGGGAGGACCTGGAAAACTGATGGGTGACGACGATGCCGACGCAGCTGCCAGTTTTGGCTTCAAAAATCTGAGCGATCCGACAGAGGCCACGGTTTTGGATGGGGATTTTTGGGGTTTCGAGGTGGATGTTGGTTGGCCTTCCAGTCTTCAGTGTATCCAAGGCGTCAATATATGTCATCATATATGTGATGTTTGGAAGAGATGGTGATTTACATTTACATGTTTTTCAGGCTTTTCTGGTGATGAGATGTGCCATATAAAGACACGTGGAAGAACAAAAAAACATCAAAGGGAACCTCCCCAAAACAAACAAACATCAAACCAATCCTGAATTTCATGGACACCATTTGGGGGTTTCCTAAAATGGTGGTACCCAACAACCATCTGGACACCTTGTGCATTTTGGTTGTGATGTTCCCAGGCGATGCGCTACCATGAGTTCTTAGCTGCCCAACTCGATCATGGCGAAGCTGGATGTCCATCAGTGGAGCAGCCCTCGTTATACAGTGACTCGGTACGAAAGGTGAAAATGGCAAGCCACAGACCTCTGAAGGAAACCCACCAAAAAATTTAGCATTTGCAAAAGGAAGGGATGAAGGATGCTTCTAGATTCTAAATCTAAAGAAGTCCTGGAAGTACAATGATTTTAAAACTCTCATTCATACATCAATCACCCATACTTTTCAAATATCTCAGTCATGACTTCTTCATTAGTTTTTTTTTGGGGCTCCCTATTTTTTTAACCCCCGTACCCTATTTTTTTAACCTACCCAATTCTTTTAACCCCCAAAACCTATTTATTTAACCCCCTGGAATATTATTTCTTCAACCCCCGGAACCTATTTTTTTAACCCCCGGACCTTTTTTTTTAACCCCCATCCTTTTTTTTTCACCTCCCGACCAATTTTTCTAACCCCCAACCCTTTTTTATAAACCCTTGGAGGCCTCTCAGTAGCAACTACCTTTCTACCGGCCGTACATTAAAGTCTACTCTACTCAACCTATAGTCTACTTTACTGTATTCTACTCCACTCGAGTTATGAGCTTCCGCCTAATGCCGCCGGCATGTCCTGGTGTTGAGATGTGCGGCTCTACCGCCACCAGCACCACATCAGTCCCAACAGGCAGATATGCACCGACAGCCGTACCATTTAATAGCTGCAGCGCCAGAAGCACCACCAAAAGCAACAAGAGCAGCAACAGGAACAACAAGAGCAACAACAGCAACCACAGGAACAACAGCAACCACAGCAACAGCAAGCAACAACAGGAACCACACCGCCAACAGCAACAAGCACCGCACCGCCAGAGGGGACCCACGAGGAATTGAGCCCGGGACCTTTTCGGATATGGGGTGGTCTTGGTGGTTGTGACGGCGGGACTGTTATTGACGGCGTGAGCAAAAACAACAACAACACCAACAACCAACAACCAACAACCAACAGCAAAGAACAAACAACCAACAACAACCAACAACCAACAACCAACAACCAACAACCAACAACCAACAACCAACAACCCACAACCCACAACCAACAACCAACAACCAACAACCAACAACCAACAACCAACAACCAACAACCAACAACCAACAACCACAACCACAACAACAACAACAAC